>JASCZW010020042.1:0-12881 GCA_034211315.2 Aedes japonicus | reverse complement strand
TCGATTATGCGGGATCGGTTTAGGGTTCTTTTCCAGTAGTTCGTTTATATGTAAGGCTCAATCGGAACCATACTCTGAAAAAAAAAATTCTATCGTTATACCGACAATTAAATCATGGTTAAGATGACTATCGCATATAATGGTTACAATAACCATGAAAATGGTCGAATTCACCACTTCATGGTATTCTTGACTATGATCATGGTAGCAAGGACTATTCCGACATTGTAGATCATTGCACGATGCCGTCATCAATGCAGTTTTGACAGTTCAGGGAGCTTGTTTACGTGGACTTAGAATATTTTCGCTAAGATCGGTTAGAGATTATGCGCTCTATATTTATTACGATTGAAGTAAAATTGTCGGAAAACAGACACCAGTGCTTTTATCATTGCTTGGATCTAATCGTACAGAATCCGGAAAACGTCAATGAAAAAAGTCGATTGAGCGGTCCAAATTCTAACACCTTGTAAACAACCCGGATAAAAATAACCATACAATTACAATACATTAAGATAAAATAACACTAAAATCTATTTCCGACCATGAATCTTATTGTTCATGAATCAGATAAAGGAAAAATACATATTGTCACTACAATAGATCTACAATTCACTCCATTTTCTTGGATTTTCAACAATTGTGAAACAATACAATTAATAGTTATTGATTCAAATTTGTTCGAAAAATAATGATTTTTTCTATAGTTAAGATACATAACAACCCCCATTTTCTATTGTCAATGTCTAAGTTTACATTAGATTCTATTGTGGTAACAATAACTCCTATTGTCAGCTTATAGTTGTGAACAATAAAATTAATTGTACATACTATAGATTCTATTGTATGGTTACAATACATTCAATTCTAAATCTATGAGATTTTTTAATTCGGGAAGCTCCCTGAACTGTTAAAAAAGTGAGGTTAATACATTCCGTGCAATGATCTATGGCAAATGTTGGATCAACTATTTTTAATGGTCGTTTTGACCACGATCATAGTCGGTTCAAAAGCACTATACTGCAATAGTCATCATAACCCCCAATAATGGTAAAATTGACTATGAAGTTTGTCTCTGTGTAGGCAATGTTTGTGAGTTACACACAAAAAAAAACATTTCTTTAACAAACCAGGGCTCTTCTTTCTTGGGGGCGATTTTATGACACCTTTTTGTTCTTTTGCTATTCCAGCCGTCTCTTTATATTTACCAATCCCCGTTAACATGAGTGCGGTGAATTGTAACAACGCGCTATCGCGGCTATCCATCTTCTCCGGTTCAGCTTCATGACATCATTACAGATTCCTCCATTTTATCTTCCAGCACACCAATTCGCTCTGACCTTCAGCTTCTGATCCTACGTTTGCTGTGCCTCCGGTTACTGCAAATTCGTACGTTTTCTTCAATCTACCGTTCTGTTCCTTTTCTTGCAGACGCACTTTCAGCTGACGCTGAACATTCCTCTTGGGACAAGAAGTCATCAAGTGTCCCACTTATTTGCAGATGAATCATTTGTCCTTGTTGCCTTCGTAATACATGCTTCCCTTCCGGTTGGCGAAGTGCAGCGATGACGGGATTTCCTGCTTCACGTCCATGTACGCGCCACGCACACCAGTGCAGGCGCGAAAGCCCAGCTCCGCCGCAAACTTCTCTCAAACGATGCGTTACACGTGTCCATATTTTGACAACACCGTAATGATTTCCAGTTCGGGAACCTCTTGTAGGAGATCGTATATTCGCAGATAGCAGACTTGATCCTGGGCATGCGATATGTGTACTTTAACTTTTTCCATTCCCATAATGGAATACCAGCTCGTCAGAGTTAGTGTAACATCGACCGCTCAGACTTGAAATTGGCAAGAAGGGACTTTTCATTTGCTATGCTATATGCAGTCTCAATTTCATCAAGCTCCACATCCAAGCCTTTGACGAAATTTGCCAATTCGTCTAACGTTGGTTTATCCGCTCCATTGCCGAAGGTAAATCGCACAGTATTTTTCAACTCGGTTTCTACGTTTCGCTTTGCAGTATGATGGCTTCCGGGCCAACTAATTTTGGAATAATCGGAGGGTAGGTTTCCAAGAAGTTATGTGAGTCAGATTTCTATGATTTCCTATGTATGGTACAAAGATAGATCTGCGCAGAAATTCTCAATTTATTCAAATTAAGTTCGGATGAAACTTCATATCAGAAAATATATTTGCTACGGAGCTTATTAGTGAGTATAAATTCATGAATTTACTGCACACAATTTATGAAAAATTCAAGAAATGGTTTCTGTACAAATATGGCCAAAATTTTAAGAAACGTTTCGATAGTATTGATGGTATGAGAAACAGCTGTCCATCGACATTTTTAGGTTTGTAATGAAATGTGCTAAGAAGAACCACAAAAAGGAATATACTTACTGAAGAACTGTTAACGAATTCTGGACAGTGATTACAAACTAATCTTCCGGGAAGTTTCTGTAAGCTTTTAAGAACAACGTCATCATGAATGATCAAGTGGCACTTTGAGGCAAATTTAAGTTTTTTCTTCGACAAACTAGTTTTATCTACGGAACTACTTGAGACTAAGGACAGTAAGGAGCATTTGTTATTCCAAGACATTAATGAAGACCATTTAAGATGAAATTTTAGGGCACTTCGGAAGTAAATTGTGGAGCATGAATTAGATGTTTCCTGAAGAGTTTTAGGGAAGCTTGTAAATTGAAAATTGATTTCTAAGGAACGCTTTTCAAGTTAGTTAAACTAGAAATAGTTTTTGGATAATTAGGGAGCTTATAAATTAAACACAGTTTCAAAGTAAATTAAATAAGCAAAAACATCTGGATATTTAGAGAGCAAATGAGAGTTGTAGTTCTGGCAATGTTTTTAAAAATTACATGGCAATGTTTTTAAAAATTATATAATATGATGTTTTTAAAAATTTACTAAAGTTAATTCAGCCTAAAACAAATGCAGCTCGTTGAATCACAAAAATGCTAAGGAATCTGAACCAGCTTTTGTAATATCTAAGACTGATTTTCTGAGAGAATCAGAATATAGCACAGAACATTCAATCCAGGAAAAAAAAAGAGATGTGCCATACAGCGCACTATGTCCGACTTTAGGTTTGAAGTATAGAGCGGATTAAAAAATATGTTAAGAGCGACGACCTAAAGGTTATCGTAAGGTTTAAGGAATTGACTGGTAGAAGGACCCTCAACGCAAAAAGATAAGGCAAAGAGCATCCAAAACCGAAGCAGAAACAAATTGATAGATCATGTGTTCTTTCTAGAATCACAGAGAACAGACATTGATGTCCATATACCTTTTCTTGTAAAACGTGTGTAAAAGTTAGTAAAACAAAGCATGTGCAGAGAAAAACAAACAAAACTTTTCAGGTTATGTGCTAGGCTTTGTATCGATAAACATTTACATGACATTTATCGCACAACTGCAGCGCCGCCTACCAGGAGCATAACGACATACATTTGAAATGTCGGTTTAAAGTTTTACACAAGTAGCAGATCGAAGATGAACGTCTGTTCTCAAATGCTCATTTTATCATGCAAGGTACCAAATCGATCAGGTAATCTATCAGGCTCGCTTTCTCAACGGAATTTATGGATCTTAGGAAACAATAGCTCACAACGCAACTGGTCAAACGATGAGCGATGTGTAATAGCCATACACAAATACGCACATGCAGCGCTTCATAGGGCCAACAAAAACAATTTCGTTGTTGTAGATGTAAAGATATAAAAAGAACGTCAGCCTTATTCTGCGAGACGACTCGCTCTCACATACGAGGTGACTCTCCGTGCAAATCAAATGGAGAGTCACCTTACATGAGGTGACAATTGTCACCTCGTATGTAAGAGCGAGTAGTCTCGACTCACACGCCACGCAGAATAAGGCTGAGGGTTGAAAGTTCCGTCAGTGTACGGTAGGTTGGAAATAGAATAGAAGTATTGAAAATTAAGCGAAAGGGCACCTTTATCTAAAATCTCACTGCGGGTAGGTTGAGGCACGGACGAATCCGCCTCCTCGACAGGCAAAAGTAACGTGTTGGTACGCGCTCATGTACAACTGATAGCTTTGCCATAGTTTCTAGCGGTAGTCTGTATGCACTCTGTTTTGTTGCGCACATGGAAGAGGAACTCTCTCCTTTTTGGGTTTGTTTTGATTCGCAACGCCTGAGATCACTCAAGTTTTTTCTCGTCATCTTTAACGTAGAGACCTCGGCGAGTTTTGTATTCTCCGAGCGTGGAGTAATGATTATGATGTAGTATTTCGTTGTGCTGTACAACTTGCTAATCCGAGAAAGCTAAGGGATGGATTAGAGGACAAATACCGGCTGTTGTAAAGTCACGTCAAGAGTCAATTATCCACTGCATTGTTTCCACAATAAGAAAAGTCATCGTAGCTCTAATGGATGGAACTCAATGGATCTGTTTTCGACGTTTCAGTTCACAGTATATGGCAGTTTATTGCACGGGACCATTTAGAACAACGTAGCATCGTCTTGAATAAGCCTTTGGAGAAGCATTCATCATCCGCCTAGAAGAAGAAACAACACAAGTTTCCATTCATGATATAAGGTGTATTTCAGCATTGTAAGATAGGATTACACAGCGATATTATTATTTCAATCGATATCGAACAAACGACTCTCGTTTCGAGTTGCCTTACTAGTTTGAGAATAGTTTGATAAATATCTCAACGTCTAACTCTACTATTACTACTACTATTTCTACTGTGTTACTAAACGGCTAGTGGTTGTTCTCTACTGCTGCCAGTAGCATAAATATATACTTCGCTTCCATCAACGGTACAGGTTAAGTTTTCTATCCAGAGCTTCGCACATCGGAAATATATCATCATCATTTCGGGGATCCAATAACCGCTTTGTACTGGCTTCTATTGTTTTTTTTTATGTAACGGGTTCTTTCTTCATTAAATTGCAGGCAGCTATGCGGAGATGCTCCAGAAAGGAAATATACTCTAAATAGGCAAAATTAAAAACTATTAAACACTGGTTGATAATCTCTACAGCGTAGGCAGCTACGCGTAGGTTCTATTTCTTAACGGAGCGAGAGGAACGCGAGAACGAAAGAGTTTCAATTGCGACGATGCCGCCGTCGTGAGCCACCTTGCGATTGTTGCTGCTGCTGTTGGTTTTGACCACCGTAAATGTTGTTCAGGAAGTCGTCCAAGTTATGTTCACTGTAATAAAACAGAATATAGAAGTATTAACTTCAAATGAACAGGTGTTGCGGAACAGCTCTTACCTTGCTGGAGGATCCTTCCGAGAACGGCTCGGATCTTTCTCGCTCTGCTGCTGGTTACCCTGCTGTTGCTGTTGTTGAGAGTTTCCACCGAGAACTATCCTATACTGAACGATGTGCGAATTAGGTTGCAGGTGCGAGAGAGCTCCCTTTTGACAGTTGGCCCACTCAGTAATGTCGTACACGTTGCCTTCCATCATGGCCAGATACTTCCAGCGCAGCCCAAAGAAACTTGTCTCGGCCCAGATGTCACCCTGTTTTTGGGAGGAATACAAGCATTGATTTTAAAATAGCTTCAGTTTTCTACAATGAGCATTTTACCTCTCGAGCGGAATGTCGAATCTTGCACGAATTACACTCCCTGGCAGCATAGTGTGGTCGACCAGTCGGCTTTCGTGGATGTCTGAGGCAACAGCTGCTACATCTAAAATTTAACCATAACCAACATTAACTCACAACCTCAGTTTACCTTTCCAAACTAACCTTATAGTGTTCGCGGCTTCTGAGATTTTTGTGTGTAACTGCGTCAGCAAATCGTTAATCTCCGACCAGGCCTTTTCAGCGTTCAGAGCTTCCGCCAGGCTCTGATCGTAGGATTTTCGGTTCTCTGGTTCTCCAATTAATTCGAACGAACGCTGCAACACCTTGAACGCCTCTTCCGCGCCTGGTTGTTTATTCTTGTCCGGATGAACCAGTACAGCAATCTTCTTGTAGTGCTTTCGAATTTGCTCCTGCGAGCAATCCGGACTCACACCTAGAATACTGTACGCATCCTTGCCCTTACAGTTCAAAAGAGAAGACATCGCCTCGTCCGCAGTCGATGGTAATCTACCATCTTTGTAGTAGTTTTTACCAGCATTCGCTTGATCTTCAACGAGCGTCGGTTTCTTCTTACCCCTCCAAAAAGCCCATTTCGAGTCCTTGGCGAAACGGTTGTCAAAAGATTGCCACACACCTTTGAACCACGTTCCCGGTCGATTCTGTTGGAACTCCTGTTTCAAGCTAACAACATGCTGTTCGCAGAATTGATATCCAGCTACCATATAATCCCAGCCAAGTCTCAAACTAAGATAAACCACATCGCTAACCAATGACCAGAGCCAAGTCACGGCAAACACCATAAATTCGAACCAAGTGTATAGAATCTTCTGAATCATCACATACTTCTGGTTCTTTCGTGGTCGTTGTCCTCGTTTGCCATTAGCTTGTTGGTACGACTTGTCCACCTTAATGCGGCTCGCTCCAGAACCTCGTCCTCCACGTTTATAGGCCGCCCTCGAACCAGAGATCTTCTCGATTTGCGTATCGTTCGGAGTGTTATTCTTCTTGACGTTGTACATGAACGATTGTTGCTGTTGCGTGGTTTCACCTTCGAACTCTTCAAAGTCTTCGTCTTCTTCTTCATCGTCATCATCCTCATCGTCGTCATCGTCATCTTCCATATCTTCCGTGTCTTCTCGGGTAGGCTCCTTGTTCGATAAACCACTACCTTGAACATCCTGTATTGTGTATTCGTCGCTGAAGTTCCGCGAGCGATTCTTGCGACCTGCACCGTTAGAACTAATCAAATCATTAGACCTTGCCTTTGTAGCTTTTCCAACGGGTTTATCCATTTTCCTAGCATTCTTATCAGTGCCATTTTGCATCGTAATATGTGGCTTATTACCGGTCAAATTTTCCGCATAATGATAGGAAGTAGGTGGGTTCGAGCTATTTGGATTGACCGCCTTCTTCTGAACGCCAGCATTCCTCTCAACCTTCCTACCGGATTTATCGTCTAGCAACGACAATCCTGCCTGTCCTGGCTTTTTAGTCTGTCCTTTGTCTCCCTTACTGGATTTACCTCCACCACCAGAGGAATGGCCATTGCCACCAGAGTGCATAGAATTGCTTGACGGGTTCATCTTGGTAGAGGACAAGTTGCCATTGTTGGCAGTGTTACTGGCAGTGCTACCACCGTTCACAGTTGCATTCGCAGAACCCGATGAGTGAGTAACCGACGTAACATTCTTGCTTAGCACATCTGAATAGGACATACGCATCGGTTTCACCTCGGCCACGATGCGTTGCTTCTTCACATTTTGGTTGAGTTTAGCGCTGTTGTCATCGTTCAACTGATTGTTGTAGCTAGCCGTCGCAGATACATTAGCCGGCGAGGTTTGCTGCTGTTGAGGTTGCGTTTGAGAAAGATTCGATGAGGAGTTGGGGGTACTACATGAGATAGCAGAACGTTGATGCTCGGGCGATGCTTGTGGTTGTTGTGACGGATGTTGTTGCTGTGGTTGAATATGCTGTTGCTGCTGCGAGGGTTGTGGAGTATGCTGGTGCTGTTGTTGTGGTTGAACATAAACTTCGGAAGATCTGGGAAGCCCTTCTGCAAGCAGGGATGGCCCTCCTCCGCCAAATGGAGAGTACGTTCCAGAAATAGTAGGAGCCCAGTTTCCGACCAATTGATTAATCAACATACTGGTGTTGGATCCCGTTGTTTCCGATGGCGCATTATGCTGTGCGTGGGAAGTCGTCGTAGATTGTGGAACCGATGTTTGCGATTGCTGTTGCTGTTGGGGTTGAAACAAAATACCAAACCCCGGAGCAGGTCGTATGAAACTGTTATTGCTCGAAAACAGCTCATACTCGTACTTCCCAGCAGGGTTATTCAAATTACCCACGTCTTCGCTTGGTTGATGGTAGACTTTGATGAAGTTACCGAGCCCATCCGAAAGAACAGTGAAATTATCTCCCGGTGCAGGATGACCATAGTTCATCCCGTGAGGATCACCGGGTGCATTTGGGTGGTAGTAACTATTGGAAGCAACTGGAACAGACCCGTCCTGTGCGATATACTGATGCTGATTCTGCGAAGGATGACCATGTTCTGATGTCCAAAAGGCATCATTTTGTTCATTCCCGGCGCTGGACATTGTTGCTTCACATCTGAAACGAAGCAAACCCAGATGAACAAAAACATATCTAAATTGGACACCTTACTTACCACTCTTACCCAATAGACCAGCTTCAATCTACTTTTCGGCCACGAACAATGTTTATTTCCTGCTGTTTTGATGGCAAAGCACATTCACATTACAAGCATGAGCAATAATGCACCGAAGAGTGTGCTACATTCATTCCATAAACCACATCAACCGCGCACTCACTATCACCACACATGCACACGTACAATTTGACCCTCGAGAAGGAATCTTCTTGGTGGAAGAGATTTTGATGTGGAACTTTTTCCTCTCGTCGTCTCGGACCCGAAAAAGCCTAAACACTGAAAATTTTCACCGACTGCAAGACCGGAGTGTTTGTTGGTGGTTCAACACTGTCTTCACTATCCGTCGGCAGAATTCCGGATTTCGTTAATGCAGATATCGTCCACCAAGGGTACCGAAATTGTGCAGAAAATGTAATGATTAAAATGCTTCTCCGTCCGACTAGCACCCAATCGCTGTCCAGATTTTACACAGGCAGCGAGCTACTGATGTGACAGAATGGCAGAACGGTGCCGTTCACGAAGTCAAACGGGGAAAAGTTGACATTCCTGTCAACAGATGTCTCTGGTACTTCGCTGTCGTGGCATTGCATTGGGGGGTCTTTCAATGGATGATGAATATCAAGTGCATTATTTTTATCAGATGTTACACATTTATTATTTTTCAGTTTCATTTTACATGGATACTAATAAGAAATGGTTAAATTTTGAGATAAAGTTGGATTCGTACAGATTTTTTCAGAACGTGTCATAGATTATTAAAAACAAATTCAACGACAATTTTAAAATTTCGTTGAATTTAAAAGCAGAACATCGTTTTATGTCTCAACCCATTCCTAATTGCTATGAAAATGCCGACCTATGAATTTTAGGGTCAATATGTAAAACGTACTTTTGAAATCTCTACCCACCTGGTTTTTTTTACTGAGGTCTCCAACAGCTGAGAAAGTTAGTAAACTTTGAATCATCAGCACACTGCCGTTCTTAGCTTAATTGACCCATATTGAAAAAAAGACAACCGAGCAAAACGCAATTAAATTTAAAACATATTTCTGCTATCGGGAAAGAAATGGCGTAATAATATAATGCTTTTATGACCAAAGTTACGTTGGAATCCAACATTTCCAATAAATCCTATCATTATTTTTCGTTTGTAGATTCAATTTTTGTTGCATTTACAGAAAAATTATCGGTGGGGCTGTTATAACGAGAAATATGGAAAAAAAATTAACAATTCTATGCATTTGAGTCCCACTGAGAATTTTGCAATCGCACTACACTCATACAAATGACGTTTGTTATCTGTTTTGTTTACAAGCGCATGCGTCGAGAGTTTTTATTAGTTTTTCGGGTGTTTAAAAGTTTTACTCGAAATCGAAAATGGACGCGTTGGACGTGTTGCATACGGAAGTGATGATAGTGATGACGATTTTTACGGGTTCGATCTCATCGGCGGATCGGGATAGCGATTAATTAGCTCAAGAGTAAATGCCAAGCACCGAATGTGAAAAGCTTCTTTGCGGCATCAAACATAAGTGCCGAACTGGATTTAGAAAGATTGGACTAGAACTGAAAGACCGAACGGAATCTGCAGAAGTAAGTGACGATTCTGATGGAAGCTTTTACGAAACCCAAGAAAAAAAACAAAACGAAAATCCATAAAGAGAATTCCGCCAAGTAACGAAAAGCGGCGCATAGCATCATTATGAACTCAAACGGAATTAACAGTTAGTCAATAAACACTGAACTAGATAAACCCGCAAACGTACATTGAAAATATCTGGAACATCCAAATCGGAAAAATCAGAAAAAAATCGGCGATACTAAATAGAATACATTGATTCTGTAGACGGTAAAACATGATTTATTTCAACCCCTTCTAAAAGAAGCAACAAAACATAATCACAGATAAGAGCTTCACGATGAATCAACACGTCTCATGGTAGAAGTCTCCTTGAGGGATCGACGATGAAGAAGGCGGTGCTGTCAACGCTGCATGAAATTGTTCCAGAACATAAATTCAAATTCTTCGAGAACCTGCCTACAAAGACAGGAAGTGTTACTGCGCAATAACCTTTTTTTTTCTATGAGCTATGTTTATGTATTTGGAATAAAATAAAATTTCTTTTTGTTTTTTGAAAAACTTCCGTATTTTTTAACACCACAATAATTTGTCAGTTAGTAACCATTGTTGGTCAATCCGTCCAGTGTACAAATATAATGGAAGTGACTCATAATTGTGTGCAAATTAAAGTTAACTATGATTATGAACCCGCTGTTGGCAATCTCAACTTTACCATTTTGAATGGAGACGCTCTACCCCCTCATCATCTCCACTCACATCGATTTTTAGTCCTTAGCATCTAGTTTTATATAATTCTGATATTTCATTAGTGGGACATTTATGTACAAAATTTCACAATGGGACAAACAGACTTGGTACTTGTTAGAGAATTTTAGGGATAACTAATATTTTTTGTTTATGTTTACTGTAAATATACGTGAAAATAGACCGTTTTATCAAGAAAAATGAAAATCTTCAAAAAGCAAAGTGGGACAATTATGCGTAGAACGGTAGCATTTATCTGTTTCTTTTTTGATATACTGGAGTCAGAAGAAAAGCTTCGTTCGTTAGTATTCAACCATCTGGACCTGCATCATTGAAGTAATATCTTCAGACACTTAAGAGGGTACGTATAGGACCAAGTGTCCCCCGGTTGGTACTAAGCCGCTGATCTTGAACATCAATTGAAACATAAAGTTGTCATAAGGCAAGCAATGTATCAACGCACTCGTATTTTTACCAAATCCCTCAATCGTTATTTAAAATAGATCAGCGTAGACTGTTCTTTGAAGCTACAACTTGATTGATACAGATATCAGGGAAGGCCCATTAATTATGACACGCAGTAAGAGGGGAGGGGATGGGGGCGTTGGGAAAACGTGACAATCCATACAACATAATTTGAAGGTCCATACAAAAAACGGAGGGGGGTATAAAAAGTCACTTTTGGCGTGACATAATTAATGGACGTTCCCATAGTTAGAGT
The DNA here is from genome assembly GCA_034211315.2 of Aedes japonicus. Classification (NCBI taxonomy): domain Eukaryota; kingdom Metazoa; phylum Arthropoda; class Insecta; order Diptera; family Culicidae; genus Aedes; species Aedes japonicus. Next base: position 1,569 of record JASCZW010020042.1, on the reverse strand, counting down.
AGTGAAATAATTGTAGGATACAGTTGTTAAAATTGAAAATCTATGAAATAAGAATTTGCGTCGAATATTGGCTGTGAAAAGTTGTGTCGATGCTTTATTACGCACTATTTTGCTATCGGGCATGACGCGTTTCGTATTGTTTCGGTTACCTATAATTCAACGATGCGAGTGTTCGAGTGAGCACAGATAAAAAAAGCAAAAATGCTTTCCGGCAAGATTTGGTGGTTCCTTGGGATGGTGGACTGATAGTGGAGTTCTCAATTAATTGTGATCCATAATATTGGGAGCAAGTGAACCGCTACTCCATTTTGTGAGTGTCTTCAACAGCATCTTATAGTACGTTCACACTACTGCTTATATTACGTGATATCAGCAGCTATACATCTAGTTTTCACTGGAAATAATGTACATGTAATTTGATATCAAGATACTCTATATCACGTAATATAGGCTGTAGTGTGAACGTAGTACTGTTGGTTGAATTGATTGCACTGTTGTAGAACCCCTAGGTCCGAAGTACACCTTGCAGTCTGCACCAATAATTCTTGCGCTTTTCGGTACCTTTCGGTACTACCCAAGTAACCACGAGGATGTTATAGCATGCATATATAGGGCATATGTATTACGTCTAGTGCATCATTGAAGTTGGATTAAAGCTGAAAAGGGCCCCACTAAGATCAAACTAATGCTATATCTTTTGTAATGCCATAACACATTGCTAAAGTAGCATTATTGCATCACTACATTCTTAAGCTAATCTAACGCTTCATTACTTGACAACTATTGAATTGATGCGATCTCGCATTACCGATGCTGATTTTGGGTTGAATAAGTGTAATATTATAATGCTTGTGGTTACTTGGCTAGTATCTTTGTTTTTGTTTTGATTCGCTGTAAATTTGACACAATATTTAAGAGTGTGTTGGTGTGAGTTACGTTATTACGGGTGAATCATTAGGCTTGGGACCGAGCTTCCTGATCATTGTGTCGGTTTGTACTCAAGAACAGTTTTCACATCCTAACGACGTGCCCGATAGGACCTTCTCTAAGCAAATCATGCAAATTTTTGATTCATTCGCCTTCTCCACGTTCCGTTCTCCATCTGCACTCTACCGCCGATCGTGTGCAGCCCCTTCCGTTTTAAGAGCGCGTTGGTCATCTGGAAGCATAGTCTATGTTCCATGGCCATAGAGGACTACCAGTCGAATCAATGTTTTGTAGATGGTCAACTCTGTAGCACGGGAAACTCAGTTCAGTAGAGTCCTTCAGGGTCCGAAATGGCCCGGTTTCCAGAGAGCATACTCTCAATCTCCTAATCCTTGCATTTCTATAGTTTCGCTTCAGGCATAAAGATACACATTCTAATATGGCATTTATTTCTGCAAGGTAAACAGTGGTCCATTTTCCCATTAAGCCCTGAGCCTTTAATTCCTCCTCCAGTTCTATCATTAATTTTTGAGTCATCAGTATAAAAAATAATCGATCCTGGTGAGATACTTGGCCCTCTTGATTCATATTTGCACATGTTGATGATGTGGAAGATTGTAATGAATTGCATCTATGGCTACA
>JASCZW010020041.1:0-12879 GCA_034211315.2 Aedes japonicus | reverse complement strand
TTGGGGATAAATTTGCTTAAATAGTTGGCAAGGCCTATAAAAGCTTCTAACCTCAGACTCATTTACAGGCCGACGAAAAGAAAGGATAGCCTCAATTTTTGAATTCGATGGAAGTAGTGCCGCCCGCAGAAATTCGATGACCAATGAATTCAATCTTCTGCGCACGAAATACGCACTTTCCCCAAGTTTAGTAGAACTGACTTGTTTTGAAACGTTTAAGTACTTCACCCAATCGCTTATCGTGCTCTCCAAATCTTTTCCTCAACTACTACGTCATCCAGGTACCAATGTGTACCTTTACACCCAATGAGTACCCGGTCCATGACCTTGAAATATCTCGGGTGCAGTGACTAAACCAAAAAAGGAAGTCGCTTTAAAACGAAAAGTCCTTGTTCGTAATGAACGTTGTAACATCCCTCGATTCTGGAGCTAATTCAACCTAACAAAACACATAATGTCTAGTTGATAAACCGTTTGAGTTGTTTATTATGAATCATTATCAATTACCTGCAAAAACGCGTCCTTAATATCGAGCTTACTCCAAATTGTGCCTTTTCCCCAGCCTGGCCAGATACTCGTCGACAACGGGCATGGATGACGTTCCCGCAGAACAGCCTGGTTTACACGTCGAAGATCTAGGCAAATTCTGGGTTCTCCATCTTTCTTCCCGACCACAACCAAAGGGGAAACCCAGGTGGCAGGGACCGGTCTTGACTTCAATTATCTCCGTCGCTAGCAGTCTCTCCAATTTCTTGTCCACCGCCGCCTCGAGCGGAATCGGAACACGTCTGACAGGTTGGAATACGGGTTTGATATCTGGATCGGTATGGATTTGCACCTGACATCCTTGATCTTCGGAAACGGTTCAGTTGGCGAAGAAATATAGCTGATGTCTAATCCAACGCGCAGAATCCCCAATTCTTTGGATGTTTCATCTCCCCAAAGATACTCCGCTGACCACCAGCAACAACGTAGAATTTAGCTCGAACTGACTTTCTGTCCAACTTTCACATATGCTGTAAATGATCCTAGAATTGTCAGCGGTTTGTCGTTCCACCGGGTTGCCAACACTTCGAGCTTTCTTTGAAAAGTACACAGTATATTTGTTGTCCTCTGACTGAGAGGTCCGACCCTACCAGCGCTTCTCATTCGATTAAAATTTGACAATATACTAAGATTTCACACGCTGATTGTAAAATAACATTAGAATCGTTTGCATTAAAACTATTTACCATTCCTGTTTGCTGTCCTGAGTTCGTCAAGTCTGAAAAATGTCTGGATCCGTTACCTCCGCAGTAATTTCGTCGTCATATCCTTCGCCCGAAGTTCGTCAGTTGCGTCGAAAACACGAATGCTGAATATGGCATGCCTCACAAGCTGTCGAAGGTGTCCTGAAGAACATCCGGGAGAATTCCAGATGGGTTGCCTGGGCGGGAGTAGCTTGTGGTAATCCGTCAGCACCGGAGTGAGGATTGAGAATTTCTCTCTGGAACTGTATTGGCCGGTGGGTAGCAGAAAAGTAGGGCGCGGCAAACGGGAATGCTGTGGTGGTTTGGAAAACTCTCTCCTTTGCTGTTGCAAGAAGACTTATCCGGTGGCAAAAGCTGTTACCGCCTGATCCTCTGGAGTTACGTCGGTCATTGTTGTTGTTGATATTGCTGGTAGAAATTCTATGGTTGCTGCTGTGATGGACATTCAACTATTTATTTCGTGCCTCTTTCCCACGCTTTCGCTTTTCAGCCTGCTTTTGCATGTTTAAACCAAGGTGACTTCTGAATATTAGGTGGCTATTTTCTTCCAGTTTGTTGGGAAGACGGGTGGAGTAGCGGGGTATCAAAGGAGATTTAGCAGTGGAGCGAAAGAGTAAGGAACACTCAATAGTGTATTACGCACTAATGACAGCTGTTTATAGCAATTTTGCCTAAGAGTGAAGAGTTCTAAATGAATGCAAACGGTTTGGGCTAAACGTTTTGTTTACAAACATTAGCACGTGCACTTCTCTCCCGAAATATTGGTAAACAAACCGTGCAGCCTGACGCATCATATCCCATGGCATAGAACACAGACCTGGCAGTGTCTCCATCATCTCCTTTACTCGTTTGTTTTAAAAATGGAACTGCGAGTTTGACATCACAGGCACTATTGCATATGTGTAAAAGAGACAGCTTCAGTCTGCCAGACCAGTATTTTCACTTTATATGGATTGTATTAGTATGCGTTTAAACATGGCTGAAATTCTCATATACAATATTGAGACCACCTGAAGTATTAAATTCACCTTGGTTTAAACGATGCTGTTTCAGTTTATCGAAATCTGTCCAATCAGCTTTAAATACTCTCTCAAGGGCCCCCTATCGCTGTCAACCACATATATATGCACCATAGCTCACTTAATTTTGACATTTTTTGGACATCTGACATTTTTGGGCATCTGATCAATTGAATATAAGTGCCATTATTTGAAAAGAGCGAATCTATTTTTGTAAACAATGGCTTACAGTCAATTTCTCTTGAACAAAAGGTCACACATACAAACTTAGTGCTTTAAGAAAGAGTAGTATTCCTCTATTAGCTGATATTCAGGTTGAAGGAATTTATTCAACTTGCGATGAATTCATAGACCACGTGTTTGATTGCAAAAGCCTTGATGAAATGTTGTCCCATCAAAACAAATTGATCAATGCCAAGGCACAACAGGCATGACAGAACGAATCAAACTTCTCTTTCACACTCGCTTTGCATCCGTCCCGACGTGCACATATGTAGGAAAGTGATAGAAATAACAGCTTGATGCATTCATCCTAACCATATATTTATCACACATTCATGTGTGCTTCAGCGAAATCCTCAATCATTGCCCCCCTGTACTCTCTTCGTACACGGAGAAAAAACAGTCCCGTTTGAAACAACAAACTTGTTTGTTGACATCCAAACTAAAAAAATAGTTGTTTAAAAAACCCGTTTTATTGTTTAAAACCAAAGATTTTGTTTTGAAACTAACAGGCAGATTAGTTGTTTCTACCTAAATATGTTACCACAAAACAACACCAATTATGGTTGTGCTTAACCAACATTTTTGTAGTTTCTACCTTGAAAGGTGTTTATTATTACCATAGCACAGGTTGCGTTGACTCAGAGAAACGAATTAAAACTTTAGATTGATTCAACCAAAGCTGCGGTTAAATCAAACTGAAATATTATTTGGAGAAAAAATAACTGAAAGTTTAGTTTGACACAAACTATTTTATTTTGGGTTACTTCAACCGTGATTATTCCAATAAAAAGTAATAGCTGAAAGGCCAGAACATTTAGCTCCACCTGAAATCGTAATGTACCGGAGGTAATCGTTAAGTTCATAAATAATACACTTCTTTCCCTTTCAGTTCTATTAGAAAGATGAAGCCCGTAACACAAACAACACCCGGATCATCGACATCTTGGTAGAGATGTGCGAAAGGACAATAGAGTCGCTCGCCCTGCCAGAGGATGAAAGGCGCTTCATTTGGATGTTTGCTGCGGTTCGGGATTTCCCGGAAGTGTACAGAAAGATCACGCTCGGATTAGCGTTGACAATTGCGGTAATGCGTAAAATTAAAACGTTCAAATAATTAAAAATGTTGAAATAAACAAAATTTTACTAAAATAGTAGAAAGCCCCGCATTTACCTTTGTAAATTTCTCTTAGACTAAGAGGAGTCTATAAATGTAAACGTGCACTTTTTTAATGTTTTTATCAGCATTTTATTGAAATAAATATTTTTGAAATCCCGGAAAAAAATTGTGATTGTAAACAGAAATGTTTGTTGATTCAACTGTTTTCGTTTGTTTTTTTCAAACCGCCATTCAGTTTAAATCATACTCAAATTTGATTGAAGCAAACCATTAGCGTTGGTAGAATCAACCAACATATCCGTTTGTTTTCGAAGCTGTCATAATGAAACAACCAACATAATGGTAAATTCAAACGGATGTCAGGTGAACTTAACTGCTCAATTCCCGAAACAATAACTCAACATTTTAGTTTGTTTTAACCACCATGGGTAGTTAAATCAAACTAATAAGATGTTTGTGCCTAATTCAACGTGAAATTCCGGTTAAATGAAACTAGAATATGTTTGCGTTTACCAATCTTTTTTCTCAGTGTACCAATCATGGATCGATTATTTGAACTTCATTTTTAGAATTTAGCTCATATTTTAAAGAATCTACCGATTCCGGAGAGCAGTTTACTACTTTTGATTCGATGGTCAATATGCTCGCTGATAAAGATTTCAGCTCATCCAATATATCTATTGCTAACGGTAATTGATTGATATTGATATTGCTACTGGATGATATGCTCTCTGTCAGTTCACTGACACGTTTAATTTCGCCATTCAAAAATATCAAGTCCTCGGCTATACCCCATGCCCAACCGAAACACCACTACTTAAAAACTTTTAAAAAATAGAGAGAAATTAGATATTGTCTTCAAAATTTGGTAGAAATAAATTATTTGTGGCCTGAAAAGAGACAAAATTAAGAACAAAGATATAAGTAGAATCCTTGTAGTGCCCCGGATGGTCGAAGAGCATAGCCATTTCTATGAAAAGATACTAAAAGTTACTGTTGCGGCTTGTCGATTTTTGATTACAACTATGTGTTGGGCACCAACATAAATGTAGGCTGAAATGGGCATTTAATAAGAATAGTGAGAACATTTCATTGAATTAACGACTACAATACTCAGTTGTTTATTAAGCTAAAGCTCATTCGAGCTATATCTGATGAACTGAGTGAATCAACCCTCTCATATTTATTGCTAATACGCTATTATGACTTTCAGTTCAATTTACCCATTGAGTTGGACACATCACAATAAAAAATATTGTGATGGAGCACGGACGTTAGGTTACTAGATATATAAAAAATACTCTACAACTCATTCAGGATTATATCTGAAAAATCCAAATTTGGTCAACACCCACCACCAGGGAATGACATTTCATATTATGACGAAAGTCAAAGTTGATATGTAATGATTTTCCGTTAGAAATTTTAAGATATACCTATGCAAATTTTATGTTCATTTAGAGGGACACTCGTCTAATATTATTCTGTGTAGTCAATCGGAAGAACTGGCAAGAATATTTTTAATTTGCTGTGCTGTTTTGATCATTTCTGAATGTTCCTTCTCTGAATCAAATCTCTTCCCAATATCCTGGGCATTTACCAACCGGGCGAACATTTAAACTCAACCAACTCTAAATATCGATATAAATTTATTCATCAAATATCCATCTAGAATACCGTTTTTCTAACACTGAGTGCAAAGTAAACTCCACCCGACCCTACCCGGATCAAATAGCTTGCGTTTCTCGCTGTAGCCAAGCCAGCGTTCTTTCGTCTTGGGCCTTTTTCAGCAGCGGCGATAACGTTTCCCATACCGTCTTGTGGTACCGATTGATACTGGCCCGTTCCTTCTCCGTCAGCAGTTTGACATCGATCAGCTTGGTTTGGATCGGACACATTGTTACCGTGTGGAACGTTAGCGCACCACGGCCGTCAAAATTGTCGCCAATGCTGGTGGACACCACCTGGACGATATCCTCAATGCGGATGCCGAATTTTCCCTCCTTGTAGTAGCCGGGTTCTGAAAATCGAGAATGCAATCGCAGTGTTGTGCTGAATAATTGTTGTTGTTAAAGCCTACCATTGGAGAGGAACATATTTTCCTCTAGACCGGGATCGTCGGGCATCAGGCGGATACCGATTCCCATCGGGCCTTCATGCACGTTCAGAAAGTGCCCAATTCCATGACCGGTTCCGTGTCCGTAATCCAAGCCGGCATCCCACAGTGCTTTGCGTGCGATCGTATCCAAAAATTGCCCCTTGACCTTCCGGGGGAAGACGGCCGTTCCCAGCGCGATCTGGCCCTTGAGCACATGGGTAAATGCTGTAATCTCCTGCTCGGTTGGAGTTCCGAAATGCATCGTTCTGGTCACATCCGTCGTGCCATCCCTGAAAAAGTGATTTGTTATTTTGCTCAAACTGCGGACAAGTCAGCGAATCCTACAAAAATTGCGCTCCAGAATCGCACAGGTACATTTCCTTGTTCGAAATCGGTCGGTTCGTTTCCGGGAGGGGATGGTAGTGAATCACAGAGCCATTCGGTCCCGAGGCACTGATGGTCGTGAAGCTCAAGCCCATGTACTTTTCCTGCTTGCTGCGGAACGCTTCAAGCTGATCAGCTCCACTGATTTCGTCGACCGGTTTTCCCTCCTCAATGCAGCGTTCCAACCAGGCAAAGTACTGACACAGAGCCACCCCGTCTCGGACGTGACATTCGCGCATACCTTTCGCTTCTACGTCGTTCTTGACGGCCTTCATCAGGTTGATCGGAGTTATTTCGTGTAGCCGTTTCTCCTCCGGAATCAAGGCCGTCAAGGCATAGCTGGAACCCAAACTGATCCATACCCGATGGGAGGAGGATTCGGCAAGGGACTTCAGCACTTGGTGGACATCTCCGTAGGGACGAATATTCGGCTGGACTTCGTTCAACCGGAAATGGTCGTGAATGGGACCGGACAGTTTACTTTCGTCGATGAAGAAGTACAGATCATCCAGCGTTACCAAAACGTACGAGAAGAAAACGGGGTTGTAGTCAATATCCGATCCACGGAGATTGAGGAACCAGGCAATCTCGTCCAAAGCACTGACTACCAGCACGGAAGCTCGTTTGTCCGTCATCTTTTCGCGAACTGCAGCCAATTTTTGGGCAACGGTTTGACCGGTGAATTCCACATTAAGGGGAATGATGGGATGCCCCGGTGCAGCCGGTTGATCCTTCCACACTAAATCGATGAGGTTCGGTGAAATGGGCAGAAGAAAACAGCCGGCGGACTTCAGGGAGGTATGCAACGGGTTCCAGGCTCGGGTAGAGATCAAATTGGCATCGACTCCAACTTTTGATCCCGGTTCGAGAACCTTTGCGAGGAACGCATCAATGGTAGGCGTGGCCGGTTGACCGTCCTTCATGAGGGTCCAGTTTTTGTCCAACTGCTTGCCAGCTTGCTGGTAGTAGCGTCCGTCGGTCCAGAGGAGGGCTTCCTTCTCGGTGACCACGGCCGTTCCGGCACTGCCGTCGAAACCGGAGATGAAGGCACGGCGCTCGTCTCGCTTGGCCAGATACTCGCTTTGGTGGGCATCGTCCGAGGGAATGATGTAAGCGTTGATCGATCCCAGGCTGTTGGGGAGATTCCGCATCAGCGTTCGTAAGGCTGTCAGCACTTCGCCGGTCGGCTTCATCGCGTTGCTGGGGAATGGTAAGGAAGGTGAAGAAAGTATTAGATTATAGTGGGATTTGGGTTCAGCGGGGTATGAAATTAGGTACTCATTGGCCATCGTTCGGCTGCTTGGATGGTTGTTAACTGACTGACAACAGGTGATTCAGGCTGAACTATTCTGAATGCCAGGCCAATGATGGATTACCGTGAATTGTTTCGTTTTTATCTTATCTACGTGTTGGCTGATTGGTGGTGAAATACATGAGGATTCGTCGACGTCGCCACTTGCGAGAGAGTGTGACAACGAGCGAGGCCCGTATTAATTGCCAATTAAAGGGATGGAATGGTTCGACTCACCTCAGTAGGCGCTGCAGTTTGCTGCCAGGAAGGGAATTTGACAGCTGGAAGCGGCGATGGCGATGGGTTCTGCAGTGCGGGGACGGTTTTTTAGGTCGTCGAAAGCGGTAATAAACTCGGTTGCTTCGATCCCCAGCAGTGCGCACGTAATGACTTGTGCTATTTAGCCTTTCTCCGTTTGTGTTTTGATCTGTCGAGCGGGTGACAGAAATGTAGAGGATATAAATTGGCAAATGTGAAGTGATGTTGAATGTGTGGAGAAATTTGTTTGCGAGCATACCAATGCGTCCGAGCTGATGTTTAGTGGTGGTGGTGGAATATGGTAGAACAGTCCATTTATGCCCTGTGATGGGAATTTCATACGAAAATTGTTTTGCGATTTCTGCTGCAATCAATAATTATTAATTATAATCATTACTGGTAATTGGTAATTATAACCAACAATGATTTGTCAAATCTGCCAATGCAATCAATTCTGTCAATTCAGTCAAATACAAAAATTTGATATCATAATCCGATCGACTTCTATAATCTGCTGCCAGATATGCCATATATTTTTTTCAAATATCTGTGATAAAAGTTTGAAATGTCTGGGAATGTCTATAAAAGTCTGTAAATATCTTATTAGAAAATTAGACTTCTTTCAATGAAAAAGACGTAATAAGAGAGCGAGTTATGTCATTATCGCTATTGGTGTGATTATGTAAACATGTCTGCATCTATTTCTTGGATTGTATGCAACCTTACACTATAATGTTTCATATTTTTAAAGTGACACTGAAGCTTGAAGCATTCACATAGATGACACCATTTTCTATAGTTAATTTCCCCCGTAACGCTCTTTGCAATTTTGTATTTTAAAATAAAAATTTAGTTTTCATTTGATAAATATAACAGACTTTTTTTTTGATTCAACAATAACCATTGATGATGTGTACCATATTTTAATATGGTGTCATCATCACTCATGATAATCAATATCATTATGGTCATATGAATGATTTTTGTATAGACTGCTTCTTCAGTTAGTCCATGATAATCTCTTAAATTTCAGGGAAACTCTCTCCTGATCTTCTGCAAGCCTCTTTGCTTTATTCTGGGAAGTTTCCTCCTGAACTTCAGGCAAAATTCCTCACTAGTGTAAAAAACCTATTAAAGTTCATTAAATATCCTTATGAAAATTAGCCACAAGGAAACGAATTGAATTTCATAACATTACCTTATGAAATAGTATGATTGGTGTCATAAACACTCCGAATGATTTAATTATGGCAAGCGTATGAGTTTCATTGTACAATCTTATGAAATAAATTTGTTGGTGGTATGAAACTCGTATGTGTTGGTAATACTAATTATTATTCTAATTTATGTACGTCATATTATTTTTTAATTGAATTCAACTAGTGTTTTCGCTCTACACATACTATATTTGTAGTTATGCAGTAAATGTAAAAATATGCTAATCAGTAAGAAATACAATACAGTGTTTATCAATGTAAAATAATGCAGTTAGGAATCAAACGGAGTTATTACCGACAATCTTGAGCCCACCATCATGACGCAGTTCTCCCTTATCGCCTGTTCGGAATCACCATTGGCCTCGTTCCTCATCGGTCTTGAAGTTGCTCCTCCCACAACGATCTCCCCTAGCGGGTAGGGTTTGTTCGTCACTCGGTACTGCATGACGCGATGATCCCTACAACAATGTACATCCCGAAAAAGTCAGCGTCAGAGCGGTATATTATCCGATTGGGATACCGGTCAGAAGGCATCCACTATAAGCAAACAGTTCGAAGACGTGGGCCGGGGGCAAGAATTCGATCAGCATGTCATCCGCGTAGATCTTGAACATGTTGCAGAAGTTCTTCTTGGATTTTATGCAGATGGCATACGACAGAAGGACCGGGATGAGAACATCCTTCGTCATGCCAGGGAATCTGGATGTGTACATGATAAAGCATATGAGGTCGGGCATTGTCGGACTCCTGCTGAAATAGGATAAATCGTTGGTTTTTTAATTACGAATATTTGTAATACACTTAATGTTGTCTAAAGCTGAACGTCATGATGAAGGCATTTATTAAATTAAGTTAATTAGGATGGAAAATAATGCGTAGAAAATCAACGAAAGTTAATGCGCACCACGAAGCGCGTTTAAATTGTTCTCACGTGATTATATATCCCATACATATTCGAGTCGGATAATTGAAAACAATTAATTAGCACGTTCATGACGATCGATCATGATTAATTTAACAGTTACAGTAAATGATTTTACCCAATTTAGGGTTTCCATTGCTACGTCGTCCAGTTTAATTTTTTACGTCTGTAAGATGTTTTAGCTCTAAAATAACTCGGATCATAACTGTTCATAACTCACAAAGGGAAACCAAAACAATAACTTGTCTATCGGCTTTTGCTATTTCATACGTTTACCTTATGACTATGATGCAAGAAAAACTCTCATGAAATTCATAAGGCAGTTCTTTGAAAAGTATAAGAATGACTTGAAAGGATTATTACGATCAACTAAGAGAACTATAGTTACAAACATGGATTTTATTAGGGCCTTATGAAATCAAAATACAGTGGGCTAATGCAGTTTCATAAGGCAAATTTTATGAATTTCATTAGGTCTTTTACGCCGGTGCTCATGAACTTCTTGTAAGTTCTTCTAGAAACATTTGGTAATTATTTCCTGAACATAGTTACTCACTAAACTTCTGATAAGTCCCATCCTGAACTACGGGGAAAGTTTCTGTAAAACTTTAAGAAAGTACTCACGTGAATTTCTTGCCGAAATAATCTCTTCTGAACTTCAAGGGAGTACACGCCTGAACTTCAGGGAAGTTTGTTCCTGAATTTCTGAGCAATTCCTACTTGAACTACTAAAAGATCCCCTATACTTTTGGAAAGTTTCTTCCTGATTTCATCAAAAAAATCTACCATAACTTCTGGAATTTCGTGAACTTCGAGAAGTTCTCATTCTGAAACGCTGGAATGTTTCTATTCGGATCTTTAGGAAAGCTCTCTAGCACTTCTGGGTAGTTCCAACTAAACTGTTGGTCTCTTCGCAACTTCTGAGAAGTCCTCTTGTGAACTTCTGAGGAGTTCTCTACTGTCTTTTTTTTTTTGAAAAAGTTCTTCTTGACCCTACAGCTAGTGCTCTCTCTGGTAGATTTCTTCCTGAAATTCGGGGAAGGTTTTTCCTGAGCTTATTCTTTCCAAACTACTGATTGGTCCCATCCGGAACTGCGAGGAAAATTTTATTCCAATTTTTTTTAGGAAAATTCCCTTACATTTGTTCTTGAAGTTTCTTCCTGGACTTCTGAAAAGTCCTCTGCTAAACTATAGGGAAGTTTTCTCCAGAACATTGGGAAAGTTTGTTCCGGAACTATTGGAAAATTCGTGCTCAAATTAGAAGGAAAACCCCAGGGGGTAAGTCACTCGACCACCTTGTGTTACCACCCTAAAAAACACAATCCGCCACACTTCAAACACACTCGCCACCACATGAAAGATAAATTCATATCTGGCACCACTTACACGAATCGATTGTTTGTTTTTGTTTCAGTCTCGCTTACACAAATGTAATTCAGACGATGCATATGTGAGCATGTATTAAACGTCTAAACCGTGCATGGTTGCCAATAAGCATAAATTTTCGATTGTAGTTTGTGAAACACAAAAACACCTTCTGCCTATAGTCACTAGATTCATAGTCTGGCGGATACAATGACGGGAGCCAATTTGAACTGTCACTTGGCGGAGCCAATCGAGCATATCTCGAGTAATTCTTGTTAAGCGCCTAAAAGCCATTTGTAAACAATGACTTTAAATATCGATTTCTCTCGAATCTTACATCACTCTCGTGAAATGAAAGCAGCATTTGGTAGAAGAATGTTGAATGTTGAAGAAACTACCATGTGGAGTAGCAGGATATGGTGGGATTCTCGTAATTCGTGAGAAATCAACGTTTAAAGTCATTGTTTACAAATGGCTTTTAGGCCCTTAACAAAAATTACTCGAGATATGCTCGATTGGCTCCGCCAACTGACATTTCAAATTGGCTCCCGTCGTTGTATCCGCCAGACTATGAATCTAGTGACTATACTTCTGCCACCCCAGAAACACATTCGTACACGATCAACACAAACACAACGTGGCAGAGTTACTCACCCCCTGGATCAATCAGAAGTTTGAAAAGAATAAGCTCAGGAAAAACCCTCCCATTATTTCATGAAGAAACCTACCAGAGAGGGCACTACCTCTAGAGTCAAGAAGGAATTATTCAAAAAAATCAGTAAAGAACTGCTCAGAAGTTCACAAGAGGACTTCTCATGGTTGCGAAGGGATCAAAAGTTCAGTTGGAACTACCCAGAAGTGCTAGAGAGCTTCCTAAAGATCCGAATCAAACATTTCAGCATTTCAGAATTAGAACAGCTCGAAGTTCACAAAATCTCAGAAGTTATGGTAGATTCTTTTGATAAAATCAGGAAGAAACGATTCCAGAAGTATAGAGGGATCTTTCTAGTAGTTCAAGCAGGAATTTCTCAAAAATTCAGGAACTACAGCAACTACTGACAGCTCGATTTTCTTGAAGGCTTTATGCAGCAAACACAATAGTCGCGGCAGAAGTTGTCGTGTTTTGTCGTTAATTTGATTCGAGAAAAAAAATCCGTGTTGTACTTAGTGCAGCGGTTATTAAAATGACAATATTTTTTCATTGTTTATCAGCCAGGTTTTATAATGTTTTACTTTAATTACTGTTACCAGTAGTTTGGTAGAAGAAATATTGTAAAGAAATATAATCCATTGTGAAACAAGCTTAAAAATGTTCAAATCGTCACTAGCGCCACACCAAAAGTGGCTGGCTTCAAGAACTATCGCTCTCATCAGCCCCCTGATCATAATCCGATCGACTTCTAATCTGACTGATACTCATAACGAATTAATTTTTGATTCTGTTAAAACCTGGATCGACTGTGTATGGTTTTATTTGTAACTCGTATCGGATTGAGGCTCGCACTACAAGAAATAGATGGCACAATCCAAGAAATAGATGCAGATATGTTTTACATAATCACACAAATAGCGATAATGACATAACTCGCTCTCTTATTACGTCTGTTCGTTGAAAGAAGTCTAATTTTCTAAAAAGAAGTTTACAGACTTTCATAGGCATTCCCAGACATTTTAATTTTTTAGAACAGACATTTGAAAAAAAATCTGGCATCCCTGGTAACAAGTGATAAAAG
>JASCZW010020040.1:0-12880 GCA_034211315.2 Aedes japonicus | reverse complement strand
ACCAGAGTTTCTTTAAGAGTTGGCACTATAAAAAAATCAGAAATAAATTCCAATGAAAAACTGGTTTTCGTGAAAATGTATAATGCCTGGAACAGACATACAATGTACAGCGTTGTACTCCTTTAGTCTAGTACGGGTTTTTAAGTACTGGAATAAAGTATTTGACAGTTCGTACAACGCTGTACGTTGTATGTTTGTCCCAAGTATAACATAGAAACATTTTATGATGTTTGTATGTTATATATTACACTAGTTTACAGCATTTTAGAACTCGATCAGGTTATGATAATTACCCATGCAAAATCATGCGCTGAGTTCAATGCCAATTCCAAAAAAATGAAGAAGAGCCGTTCTTGAAATATACACAGTTTAATTTTTTGGATTTTGGACAAAGCTATATTTCCTAAAATCTTTGGATCAAGTGCACGAATTTTGAACATTTTTTTTTAAAATGAAGCTAAATACATTTCGTTTTGTTCATTTGAACATTATGTTCACATTAAAAAGTTAGGTTTGGATTTTGGACACAAAAAATAAATCTTGTTTTATTAAAAGTGTTGCCCTTTACTTCTGAAAAGTGTTTATTAGGCTTATTGACGTTTAATCACCTTTCCTTTTCCAGCACATGCAGAGGAATGATGGTTTGTTTTCCTCCAAAAGATCTTCCTTCTTACTTGCACTCCTTTGTTGTAAATTGCGCTGTAGTGTGCGTGCGTTCAAGGTCACTTAGCCTAATTTTCCATTAAAATGAAAGTTAAATTATCTATAACGAAAGTTTTTCGTTTGATTTGAAAGTGTTGTGTTTCGGTTCAGAGTGTAAATTTAAAAATGGTTTCTTTTACAATGAAAATTGTAGAACTGTCAAATCCACCAATACAAAGCAATTCGTCGTAGTCGTTGTCATTTGCAATTTTTCAATGTTGTTGTCTGCGTACGCATCTACTGCGTGCTCTTTGCTCCCGTCCGTTTTCGTACGCGTTTGGTGAAAATTACGAGGAAAATGTTTGTCTGCGCTTTATCTGCATGTTGTGAAAATGCGAAAGATTCATCTAAAAAAAAACTTTTGTAGGTTACAACAATTTTTATTTCATTCCAGACATCATATTAATATTTTAATCGCACGACAATTACATCTTGAAATAAAAATTATTTGCTTCCATGCTAGGCTTTTGAGTAAAAAATTCTACAATTTATCTGCAAAATAAACCTCTTGATGTAAAAACTAATCTCTATTCCAATGCAAATGGCATATTTTAATTTTTATCACATGACACTTTCTCGTTGACAGTTTATTTTGGAATAGAAATTATTTGCTTTCATTTTCAACGATGTCACGGTTTCGATTTGACAGTTCTACAATTCGTTTTGAAAGTTTCAACTTTTAAATGAACCAAGCAGGAAAATTTTGATTTTATTGTGAAAGCAAACCCCTTTCTACGAAAAAGAACCAACGCAACTTTTCTATTTTAGCAATGGTTTTTTAAATTCTACCAATCATTATTCTTTGTGTGGAGTTTCAAAGGTTTATTCAGGCCATTGACAAGCCTATATCAATAGCAGTGATTGACAGTAGACAGAATATCCTGGGCCCAGACTGATTTGGGCCCGCTGTTAGCTGTCAAATAGAAGTCTAATCATTTGTTTTTGGTTGTTTGTTTTGATGTGAAACACCACAGAAAGCGATCTTTCTGCTTTGTATGACGTGCACAACGAAAACGAGCAACAATAGACAAAACGTAAACGAGCAACAACAGACACAACTCACAATGTTGACATTATTTTGACAGCTAAACTTGCTGAGATGTTGTCTACGTGAAAAAGTGGTCCTTGTCATAGGCCTGGGTTTATTGCATTTTTGTCTGATATTTCTGCAAATTTTCCATAATAATATTGTTTTAATGAAAACTTTCAATTAGATAATACGATTTGAAAAAAAAATAACTAAAATTAAATCTTAAAGTCCGTTAAAAGCCGTAGGAAATAAGTTTTTGATAGATGATATCGATTAAAAATTGTCGAGCATGATATATGCAACACAAATGGATTTATTGAAATAATAATACATGTGTATAAGTTGCACACGCGTACGCATAAGAATGGATACTTCTCGAATACATGAGTGTAGATACACTACTAACCTTACCTTCAGGTGCCCACTAGGTGTCCATAAAAGGTATCCAGTGCACATCAAGCCGCGTTTTGAGACTTTGACGAACCAGGGAGCATCCAGAAGGGATTAATGTGTAGTTCGTGGAAAACGTGCTTGGCTAGGTGCATACTTGTCCCTCTCCACTGTGGGAGACAAGAGCGAACATACCACTCTTTCTTCTCTTTTTGTTCATGCAGGAGCGCTGCACGCAGCAGCATACTCACCACACTCTTCCTTTATCTGTAGTTTTTGAAATGAGCTGCGCGGAGAAATTAAATCACTTGCCTCTGAAAGCCTCTGGCGAGTAAACTCAGCGCTCTGAAACGCACTGCAGTGAACACAGAGAACCGCACCCCAGAGAACTCTGGAGTGCGTGATCTGGTTAGATACACTGATGTTGATTCTCCAAATAAGTAGATTAGCAAGCGCGAGGGAGCGTGTACGAAAACATAAGCAATATTATTACCTTTGAACATTATCTTGCATAGGGTAAGGCTGCAATGGTTGCGGTACCTTTAAAGCCTTAGGTTTCTATAGTTGTGAATGGAGACTCCATAAGCAACTATAGGAACCTAACATTCGCGCTATACAGGATAAATAGATTAATGTTTAAGGCATGGGAGTGTGGGTGTCTTGTGCGTGGTTTAACGCGCCACAACCCTAACCATAATGTATTTCCAGGCGACAACGGATAAAACGCCCTGCGCGTTGCTAAGCAAGTGCACAATAGGACGGCTCCATATAAAGCAGTGGCCTTAACTACATACAATATTTGAATTTAAAATTAATACATTGATTAAAAATTCACATAATCTAGGGGAGAGAGGAGTAGTTTTGGACACTGTTTCTTTCAATTTTTCATATATCTTGTGAACGTCACCAAAAATCCTGAATTCATTCTAGTTGTCATTTGGACATCGAAGCATCATAAGAATTCGTTAAAGGTGTGCGTTTATGCAATTTTGAGTTGTTTATTTGCATTTCGGAAAAATACATAATTGTCCGGATGTGCCCCGTATGTCTCGCCGCATGTGGGGTAGTATCAGGCATTCATGGGGCACATTCGGAAAAGGAAAACAACTTAGGCAACGTCCATTAATTACGTCACGCAAAAATTGACTTTTTACATCCCCCCCTTGTCACGTTTTTTGTATGGACCTCCAAATTTTTTTGTATGGATCGTCACGTTTTCTCAAACCCCCCCTCCCCCCTTACTGCGTGACATAATTAATGGACCTTCCCTTACAAAGATTCATGAAATTCTTTTCTACCTATTTCTAACCTACAGACCAAGGCTGAGGTCAAATAACAAAACTTATAACTCTAGACTAGCGTTTGAAAAGAGGGGAAAGCTAAAATGTGAAGAAATCATGTTATGTTGGAGCTACAGGCAAGCTACTCTAAACTCCAAAAGTAACATTATTTCTTTTTATAAAATTGATAAAAACTGGAATTCCTAAGTTAATCTATATGATGCATTGGGTAATTACATCTGGCCAACACAGTGAATTTTAATATTTTCATAAGCTTAATCGAGGAGGAAATCACTATGTTTTGCGCCAATATATTCATCAGTTGTGTGCAGCGATGTCAATGTTCCTGATTTTCCAGGATTTTCCAGACTTTTTAGCATTTTGCCTGAAGTCCTGACAGGCACCAATTTTATGCAGATTTTGATAAGAAATCCTGATTTTTCCTGATTTTCGTAATTTTTATCAATCGATATTAATTTTAATCGAAATAAATAAATGGAATGGAACTGCTCTGGAATGGAATTGTCAAAAATCATTCAATAAAAAATCTATTCTGATCCGCTCTTCTACCACAACGATAAAAGACATCTTAAACTTCGCGCTTTACTTTTTTAATTCTTTATATCACTCTCTCGCAGGTAAAGTTTTCGCAAAAAAAAATACATCAAAATACAACTTTACCATATATGAAACTGAAAGAGATTTATAGAAATAGATTTATATGTTATGTAAGCTTTTTGGATTTTAATAAACAGTATTTTTATTAATATCAGTTTTTACACACAAAATGACAATCCTGATTTTATCCTGATTTTTATTTAATATACTTCCTGACTTTGTAAAAATATACTTGGCAACGCTGGTTGTGTGATTACCAGTCATCAACTGTACGGACTGTACAAATGTAAGCATCTGAATGTGCCCGAGTGCGACCCAGCTAGGCTGTAATTAGAAATTAGAAGAAGAATTAGTATCTTCTATTTAATTCCAACTACCTTTGCTTATCTTCGACAGATACGCGTATTTCGTCTACAATGTGCAGACTTCTTCAGTGTCTCGTACTAATAACTCGACTAGGCTGTAATGTCAAATCTTTGCTTTTTGGCGCTATACGGTATACCGACTGCGTGCTTTACGAGTTAACGAATGTATCCAGATATAACCAATGGAGTCAGAAACTTTTTTGCATGGTGTGCCCGGAGTGAATCGTCTCTAGAGCTTTAATTAATAATTTGATATTATTTAGTCAAGCCCGTTTCATTTGACATGTATCCACTGTTCATTTAGAGGGTAAACAACAAACTAAAAGAAGTCTCTAACTCTCACGAATTTAATAACAGGAGAGCCAGAGTATTAAGAGACTCGGTCAGTAAGGGTATTTCTACGGCGAACACTAGTGTTAAGCTCCGAACGCAAGGGACCCGAAGCGGAACGATAACGATGCTAAAAAAACCCATTCAAATGAATTTGCTTATAACTATAAATTGAATTTTCTTGCCGGTTAGAAAATTATTAATCATCATATATAAACCGGTTTGCCATTTTGGCGTCATATGTAACGTCGTTATCAGAGGTTTGGAAAAATTGCATAAAAGAAGAACTATTTACTCAGCAAATAGTTTGTTTTTGAAACTGTTTGGGTGAAAAATGTTGAATCTACCCTCTTTTAATATCGCAGTGCCACGGATGGCGAGAATTATGAATACCCATTTGAATCTGATCGCGAAGCAAGACACATTGCTCTGATATGACCAGCAGATTGTATAGCCAAACCAAAAAATGATCTGCCAAAATTTTGAAGTAATAATATAAGTAGGGATTCCCCCGTTGCGTAATATGTTAAGATGTAGGCCATCTTCAATTACAGTTCTTTCTAGATTCATTTGATTGACGCATTGGTTTGAAGTAGTTCCGAAATCTAGTGGAAAGTTATTAGTTTGCAGTTGCTAACCAAATGAAAAGTTTTAGTGAGTCCTCTTTTATCAAGAAAACCATTGTTATAAGTGAGCCTAATCTAACCGACTAAATTTGTATTCCAGTATCGTGAAATTGTCTAAAAAAATCCATAGTGGTTGAGCCCAGTGAGTTGTTTCTGTAAATTGTTTGAAATGTAGCCTAACCAAAAAAAGAATTAGTTCTTAGCTGAATAGACTAAAATGTTTCCGAACAAAAACCAGTGACACACCAAAAACACACATTATCTAGATGTACTGCACGCCTGCAGAACACCAAGAAGCACAAGGTAAGATCTTTCCGTATTATTTATAAATAGTAAGCCAGAATGCACCAAGGCACACACACATAGAACAAAGATAACTGAGCGAGAATACAAATAGATGGGGCAATAAGAACGAAACCAAGACTGGACATCTTTTTCTGGCGTCTTATTGGGATGCAACTGTCAAAGCGAGCAAAAGCTATGGAATTTGACAGATCTATACTAGACAGAATTTCAAATCAAAACAAAGGGAACGCCAGTGCCATTCTTCATCTATATCTTAATATATCTATTATTATAACACACTGAGTTTAAACATAAACAAAACTTTCGCCTCCAGAAAACCCCACTTGCCAAATTTGGTTTCAATAACTTGATTCGTTCTTGAGTTATGCAGAAATTTGTTTTTCATTTGTATGGGTGTCTCCCCTGTCAGAGAAGGGAGGGGTCTCTTACCTATCATAAGAACCTTCTCCATTCCCAAAAACCCTAAGACGAAACATGTTGTAAGGCATTGAACAGTTCCGAATGTGCCCCATCAACACCCGAAACGAATAACCACTTAAGAAATAAGCCTTTTGTTTCTCCATTATTATCTTATTATCACGTTTTTTTCCTTGTATATAGGTTAATAACTTAGGTGGAGTAGTTACACATCTAAGTCATTCACAAAGGAATTGAAAAAATACTTACAACTTTGGACTCATAAGTTTCGAAACATGCATAAAAAAGGGCACTGAATATTTTCTAAAGATTTGGCTCTGCAGAGCGGTCTCTCAAGAGGACACCAGCGAGAACTAGGTGGGTGCGCTCGAGAGCACAACTCGTTCATTTCACTCGAGAGCGTGCTCTCAAATTTTCACCACGAATGCTCTCAAGAGACTCCCTCTCACACTTGGCTTGTTTTGCACTCATCGTAAGCGTGGTGATTTTCTCGCTAGTGTGGCAACTGGTCATCCCCAGAGGAGGCAAGAAATATACATGTGAGAGGCGCACTTGGGTGAAATGCCATGTATGGCTAGGTGGATGTCAGGCGCAAAGTAAATTTATTTCTTGAGTAACTTTCATTTAAACGATACACCACCGACAAACCGACATGAATGACAATGGAAAATGTCTCAATATTTCTGTTCAAATCATATAACTGACATCTATCTTCGTGTTCGCTGAAAACGTTTATTGCAGCCACGAGCTCTCTTGGGAATTTGATAAGAAGGTTCATGTCTGAGTTATTCTGGAAACATTTATTTGATCTTTAATATGATTCTATAGGTTTTGACAGATGGGATCGCTGCACATTTGAATCGATCGTTATGGATTCTTGATCAATAGTGAAGAGTGAGTTTCATATTGATTTGTCGGTGATTATAATGTAAATTTGTGTATCGTGTTATTTCAGAGAAAATGTTGATTAAAATGATTTTTTCATGGAAAATTTGCAGAAAAAAAATGCAATAAACTTTTCAATAACTCCATAATCAATTTTTCATTCAGGGCATAATGTTTCAGTTGCTGACGTCGGTGGTGCAGTGGTAAACGTGACTGTTACTTTGCACCCCAGTGGGTTTGGGTTCAATCCCAGTTGACGTCGGTGGTTTTTTGAGGCGAAAAAATCTGGTCACGTCTTCTTTCGGAAGGGAAGTAAAGCCGTTGGTCCTGGTTCATAGTCATGAGTCGATGGGTAGGTTCCAGGTGGTGCAGTCGGTATCCCTGGCATCAGTGATTGTCACCATGTGAGGAAATAGACCGACACAAAAAAAAAATAAAAAATAAATTTAACTAAACAATACTAAATTTATTTATCTTCATTTTCATTAAAAAATTATTTGAAATATGTGCATTGGATCCAAATATATTGATATTTTAGTGAACTTACTGTTGTCCAAAATTCAAAATATCAAAATTTTTGTAGATCTTAAGATATACATCGTAACCTTCGCTACATGTTGTTTAGGAATTTTATTTTGAATTGGATCTAATTTGTCTGCGCCAAAAACTATGCCAACAGCCGCACTAATCGATCTTGCTATAAACAAGTAATGCCTCGCGAATAACGCCACTCAGCCTTGTAAAATTTCTCCCAAGGTCGAGTTCAAGAAATCTTCGGGGAAGCGGAGAAAGATGAGAGAGTTCTGGCTACCATCGACATAGAACGAAGGTCCAGCAATTTTAGGATAATCTCTCGTGTTGCCGATCTAGTTCGAAAAAGATCGCGGGGAAATTTCCGTTTAATTCAGCTGAGGACACCTTCCCTAATCTGAGGATCACGGTTTCATCTCACTTTTGTTGGAACCGCAGATCGCAGTGGATGTTTTGTCCGCGTTATCGTTTTTTTTTTGGTTAAGTGAGTTGAAAGCAACGTGGTAATACTTTAGCCTTTAGATTTCTAATTGTGCTCTCCTCGTTTTGTTTAGCCGGTGTTAAACCTAGGCTAAGAACCGTAGTGCGCGTCTAGGTTAGTTGGACGGAAGATACATCTAGATCAGGTAATATGCTCATTGTGCTCGTCCCAGTTTTAAATGTGCTAATTGTGCTCGTTGTGTTTAGACCAGACCAGCCGTCGCCAACGTTTGCATTTCCGTCCGTGTTCCACCTGCTTCATCGAAACATAAGTCCTGCTTCATCGAAACGCCATCAACCGTCATCCGTCGACCAACAACAGTTTGATATCCCACCAGCTATAAGGAGCACAGTAACCTTAAGCGGTGAAGTCTGGTGAGTCCGAACCTTTTTCTTTGAGTGTGGCGTCCGGTGAGGACGCCACGGAGGATATTCTTTGTCGACCATGGGTCGAAGAGCATAAATTGCTAAATGAAACGAAAAAAAACACGTGTTTAACATGTAGCGAAGGCTACAACATATGCTGCTGTATATCTTTTTTTTTCTGACCACGGCATTGATTTCAGCGCAGGATTTTGCATTACAAACGTTGGTCACGTTCAGTGATGTCCATATCCTCAGTGTAGAAAAGAGAGATTCTATTTTTTCCACACACTCTCCCTACCTCAACGAGAGCTCTTCTCTCTTGTTTATATTCACCTCCCTGTTTGCCTGCGGCTGGCATAGGCGTTTGGAAAAAAATGGTTTTTATTCACACTTCACTCGTTCGGTCTACAGTGAGAAGAAAAGCTCTCAAATTCACTGCAACGAATGCAGATAAACTCCCAGACGCGTGCGCCCTAGTGAGCTCACTGGCGTGGGATCTTCTGCTTATTTACTGAAGTGATTGCAAATTCTCTTAAACGCTACATAACAAAGGAAAAAAGAAGAATTTTTCTTAGCGTTTCCTTTTTTCGGACATTTTCTACAACTCCGGCGACATTTTCGCTATCAACCGCACCAGCGAATCACAGAAAGAGCACTGATGTGTCCTCGCACAAGTGTACGCGGCAGTGATCGCAGGCGCAGGGGGGATATACAGTTTAAAACGAGAAAAAACTCATTTTTGAAAAAAAAAATTCAAGGGGAAGTTTTAACTCAAATCAGTCGAAACTTTTTTAAATTATAAGTGTATCCATGTAGTATACAAAAATGAAATGTAGTATTTATACAAGTATCAAATTTTTTTCAACTAAATGGCGGCCGTTAGAGTACGATGAAAAAGTCGTTGCATTTTGCTTGTGCCGGCTCTTCTAGTCGCAGTTTCGACAACAATCAATATGTAACTAGCGATTTGAAATTGGTTCACTGTTGTAGAACCCCTTGGTCCGAATTACACCTTGAAGCCAGCACCTTGTTATACATATTTGCGCCTTTGTTTTGATTTGCTGTGTTATTTTGACAGAGTATTTGAGAGTGTGTTCATGTGAGTTCATTATAAGGGGCGCATTATTAAGCTTGGGACCGATCTTGGGACCGATGTGCTAGTACTGACTGAGCCAAGAAAAAAATCGTTTTTGTATGGGACCTACTGGTCTTAGAGTTAGTCTATGGAGTTAGTCTATGGTTTCGATCTGAAACCTGCTAACCCAAAAAAATACATTAATTACATTTCACGGACAGAAATGATGCATGATTGATATAACTTTTGCCATAGTTATCCCAAGCTTCGAAGATATTATTGACATAGTTAATTTAAATGGTTGTTTGAAAATGATTTGATGTTTACATCAAGCATATATTTCATTTGAATCAACGTTATTGGACATCAACCATTAAATGCTTAAATAAAGCATACATGTCGTTATTTGAATCCGTGTTTATCGTTGAATCACTCATACTGGAAGGTTAAATAGGGCATATAGCAGCTCTACTGAGCCTCGTGGCTGCCATCCGCTCTCAACGACAAAGCGAAGGAAAAAAATATCATGGCGGCGGCAGATCACTCGGTTGGCTTGGACGACGACCTGGTTGAAGAGTTTTATGTTGACGAAGAAGTGGTAGAATTATTGAAATCGTTTGGATTATCCGCGGTGGGCATCGAAGAGTTTGTAGGTATGTAAGCAAATTGTAACTATTCGTTAAAGTAGTTTTAATGAATTTTGATTTCAGCTAACGGGTACGACATTGATGCGCTACAATTAATCGAGCGTGAAGAAGCAATTTGCTGTCCACTCCTAGGGTCGCATGTTGATAAGAATGAAATTTCCAATTTTCAAACATTGTTATATGTTGTTTAATTTCGTAATATCCAAAGAATATGTGCTAATTGAGTAAACGTTCCTATAATGGTGGTATTTTAGTGCAAAATGTTCCAATTAGAACATATTGCACTAAAATATCACCATTATAGGAACTTTTATCGTAAATTTAACGATTTTTTTTTTTATTTTTGGAACCAACCATAACATCATTTGAACGAATCTCTGTGTATGCTTAAACCAACCATCCGATACCATTAGTTCAACCCTCAAAATAAGGTCAAATTAAACATAAACATTATTGAATTTATCTTGAGAATCAGAGAGCTGTCAAATCATCAACAATGAATATTGTTGATGTTAGCATAATATCATAGACTAACTCTAAGACCAGTAGGTCCCATACAAAAACGATTTTTTTCTTGGCTCAGTCAGTACTAGAACATCGGTCCCAAGCTTCATAATGCGCCCCTAATAATGAACTCACATGAACACACTCTCAAATATTCTGTCAAAATAACACAGCAAATCAAAACAAAGGCGCAAATATGTACAGCAAGGTGCTAACTTCAAGGTGTACTTCGGTCCAAGGGGTTCTACAACAGTGATCCAATTTCAAATCGCTAGTTGCATATTGATTGTTGATAATATGGTTGATTCAACCCTATTCCATGCTCTAATTAGATCATCAATTCTGTTTGATTAAAGCTTCCATTATTCTTCGATCTATTGTATTATGCGTGAAACAATCTCAAAAAAGTATTATATAAAAGTCAATGCACAAATATGCTTGATCGGGACCGGAATATTATTGATATGACTTTATTTTTTTCTCCGTGTTACAGTTAGTACCTAAATGAATTGAAAACAAAATAGCACTTTTGGCGTAACGTTTTTGAAAAAAATCCACATTTTTTCCGCCATTTTATCACATTTTTCCGTATTTAATAAAAAAAAATATTACAACAATTTTTAATTTTTATAGAAGGTAATACCATAGACTAACTCTAAGACTTGGGGAAGAATAAAACGGTTGATTGTGTCGTATTATTCGGGTTTGGCTTCTTGGCGCCCAAAATTGAAAATTTCCGGTGAATTTTAAGTAGAAACTATAGCTATTGGAATGGTAATAGTAGAAAAATACTGTGAAATAAAATTGATGGTGTGAGAGCTTTCTTCTCAGTGAGTATGTTCTCATTATGAATAGTTGAGCAGTAGAAGC
The DNA here is from genome assembly GCA_034211315.2 of Aedes japonicus. NCBI lineage: Eukaryota > Metazoa > Arthropoda > Insecta > Diptera > Culicidae > Aedes > Aedes japonicus. The sequence continues at coordinate 1,458 of JASCZW010020040.1, read as the reverse complement.
AGTAATACTATAATAACGAAATCCTATAAGTTTCATCTTAACCGAATAATTAGTTTTTAAGCTATCACAAGCATAAACTCCGAAAATGCTGTTTTGAGAAAAACGCGTTGAAAGTTTTATGGTAATACTATAATAACGAAATCCTATAAGTTTCATCTTAATCGAATAATTAGTTTTTAAGCTATCACAAGCATAAACTCCGAAAATGCTGTTTTGAGAAAAACGCGTTGAAAGTTTTAATTATCGGTCTGTGCGCGAAGAAGGCGTCTCCGAAAAACGATGAAACGAAACACTTGGAGTTCGAATTTCGAAAAAAGGGTTTCAGGGGCGTATTCTACGGGAACTTTGTATGCAAATATGGAAGAATCCAGGTTGAAAAAAGAAGAAGACACCGAGTGGTGATAAATCTGACAGCTCCCATGTTCAAGTATAGGACCAAACTTTTAAAATGATTCTAGAAAATTCAAATAAAATTCTAATTAAAAGCGGTTTGTTGTATGATGTAAGAAAAATCCAAAACTACTCAATAAAGACATTTTCAGAAAAATAAAAAATAAATCAAAATAATGCCCCTATTCTGCAGTTTAGGATTTTTCTTACATCATACAACAAACCGCTATTAATTAAAATTTCATTTGAATTTATTAGAAGCATTTTAAAACGTTCGTCCTATACTTTAACATGGGAGCTGTCAGATTTATCACCACTCGGTGTCTTCTTCTTTTTTCAACTTGGATTCTTCTATTGAATTTTTTGGTCATTCTAACTGTATATCCCCCTCTAAAAGAGAGTGCCAGGCCAGTGCTGTAAAATGTCATTTCGTGCAATTGGATAAATTTACCGATAACTATGTTCAACAGCAGAATTATGAATATTGTGTATGATAAAATTGAAGATCTTGACAAATTCTCCAATTTTGTCTAACAGTGCATTGCCCTAACTGGTATATAGAAAGTGTTATATTCACTTTATATTCAAATGATATTCATTGATGAATACCATTTGAATATTCAGATATTGCGCTCTCACGTCTTAGGTTTAACAGTTAGAACAATACATTGTGAATCAAATTTCTGAAACTAATCAAGCAGCACATTATTTGCGTACGTGCTATTGTGAAAATCAGCTTCTGGAGCGAGTTGTTGGCAAATTTAGAGCATTGGGTCGAAATGACTATTTACAGCACTGCTCCGAGCCATCCCACCACAGGCGCACACTTTAACTCTGTCTGTTTACCACTGAATAAAAGAGCACTTAGCCTTATCTGCTGTCGCCTCGTGTGAAGTGACTCTCCGTGCAAATCAAATGGAGAGTCACCTCACACGAAGCGACAATTGTCACCTCGTATGTGAGAGTGAGTCGTGTCGACTCACCCGCCACGCAGAATAAGGCTGGCCATCTCTGGTCACGTTCACACCCTCCGGAAACAATGAATATAACAATTCTACATAACATTGT
>JASCZW010020039.1:0-12880 GCA_034211315.2 Aedes japonicus | reverse complement strand
TCATTGCCCAGTGAACAAGCGAACGGTACAGTTCGTTCGATCCGCTCTCCGTAGCTTTGGAAGTTTTTAGTAGGTGTTATTATCAGTTCAAGTCAGTTTCATTTAGTTTTTCTTGATCGCGAGTGAAATTCCGTTTCTGAAGAAGAAAACGTTGTGTGATCTAGCAGGGCAACAACGTCATTAATTGCAATTAGCAATATTGCCCCGATCTAAAAGCCATTTTGCTCCGCATCTATACGGCACGCACACCAGCAGTCCATTGTGTGTAGCGTGCAATCGTTCATCTGCTAACCACCACCGACCAACAATATCATCATCATCGTTCAGCTCCACGCCTAGACGGTACACGCGGCCACTCATCGTCGCTCGGCAGCAGCAGCAGCACATTCGTCGCCCGTCTGCAGTAGATCAGTGATACATATAAGATAAGTTTTTTATTAGTATATAAGATAAGTTTTTGTTTCTCGCTCTTGTGTTTGTGTGACTGTGGAGAGTGACTGAGAGTGTGTGAGTGTGTGTGTGCTTAGGTTTAATTTGTGTATCTGTGATTGATTGTAGATAACTACGTTAGTGGTTGAGCCATAAGCTCCCACAAGCGAGCCATGGATGATTTATCGGAAGATGAATCATCTATGGCGCAAAATGATGGGGTAGCTCTCAAAGTTACCCGATCGCGTGCTTATCCAGATAGTTCATCTGGTCCTTGGGTTGTCTATTTTCGGCCCAAAACGAAACCTCTCAACATTTACCAGATTTCAAACGATCTGACGAAACGATTCTCGGCCGTGACCGAGATAATTAAGGTGAGACACAATAAGTTAAAAGTCGTTGTGTCCAACCTTAAACAAGCTAACGAAATTGCTGTCTCTCAATTTTTTACACTGGAGTATTTAGTGTACATCCCAGCTCGAGGTATTGAGATAGAAGGTGTGGTCTCCGAAGCGAGTTTGACCCCTGAGATCCTGTTGAAGCAGGGGTTGGTCGATTTAAGAACCCTCTGCTTCCTTCAGTCAAGATACTCGATGTGCGAAAACTAGGCACCGTATCGATCACTAAGGGTGAAAGAAATTTACCCCCTCAGACTCGTTTCGTGTGACTTTTTCTGGTTCAGCCCTCCCTCAATACGTCGAGTTGGGAAAACTTCGACTACCTGTGCAGTTGTTTGTACCTCGGGTAATGATCTGCGAAAAGTGCAAGCAGATGGGACATACGACCTCCCATTGCAGCAATAAGGCACGCTGCTCTAATTGTGGGGAGAAGCACGAGGATGGCGCCTGTGCAGACAGCACACCAAAATGCGCTTTCTGCAAGGAAACTCCTCCACATGCTCTCTCATCTTGCCCGGCGTACAAACAACGCGGGGAAAAATTAGAACGCTCGCTAAAACAGCGTTCCAGGCAATCTTTCGCCGAAATGCTGAAGAAAGCCTCACCATCACCCAATGTCAATACAAATCCCTTTGCTCCTCTGTCAGATGACGAGTCTGACTTTGATTTGGCTGAAGAGGAACATCATTCAGCTTTCCGGAAGGTGCTTCACGGAAGCGAAGACGCGTCCGCCCACGGAAAATTGCTGAACCGGAGCCCAAAACCAGCTTGCCCAATTCAAGAAAAGGTGGAAAAAGGAAAATCCTAATCCACCTGGTTTTCGTAGTACTAACTACACCCAGGACTTTCCATCTCTCCCGGGGACATCCAAAACCCTGAAGCCCCAATTTTAAGAACAGAAGCCCCCTCCTCTAGTGGGCTGTTCTCATTTGATGACATTGCCGAAGGTATCTTTAGAGTACCTCGAAATTTCTGACCCTCTCAAAAGCATTGTTATGGCAATGCTTCCCATGTGAAAACTTTTTTGCAGAAATTAACATTAAAGTGGCCCATCCTTGCAGCTATCATTTCCTTCGATGGATAATTTTCCAAATGAGGTCGGGGATTTGATCACTGTTCTTCAGTGGAATTGTCGAAGTTTGATTCCTAAATTGGAATCTTTTAAATTTTTAGCTCACACTACCGGTTGTGATGCATTCGCTCTTTGTGAAACATGGCTCTCTCCCGAAATCAATCTTCCGATTCATGATTTCAATATTATTCGTCTTGATCGTGAGGATTCGCGTGGAGGGGAGTACTTTTGGGGATCAAAAAGTGCTACTCCTTCTATAGAGTGAATTTTCCTCCTATTCCAGGTATTGAAGTTGTCGCATGTCAGGCTGTTATTAAAAATAAAAGCCTTTGCATTGCTTCCGTTTATATTCCTCCAAGAGCCTCCATTAACCGAAAACAACTCTCAGATGTTTGTTCGGTTCTTCCTGCTCCGCGGTTGGTCATGGGAGATTTTAACTCTCACGGTACAGGCTGGGGAGAACTGTACGATGACAACCGTTCTTCTTTGATATATGACCTCTGTGACAACTTCAATATGACAGTTCTCAACAATGGAGAAGTAACACGTTTGGCTGGTACATCCTCAGTTGGCAGTAGATTAGACCTCACACTTTGTTCGAATTCATTATCGTTGGATTGCACATGGAATGTGATTCAAGATCCCCACGGTAGTGATCACTTGCCCATAAAAATTTCGGTTGCCACCGGGTTCAATTCGTCGAAATCTGTCAACGTCACGTATGATCTTACCCGTCACATCGATTGGACAAAGTTTAAGACAGCAGTAGATGAAGCCGTAACGACGGTAGAAAGGCTTTCACCGCTGGAAGAATATAACTTCCTCTCCAACCTGATCTTAAACAGCGCGCTTCAAGCTCAAACTCGACCAGTTCCAGGGACGTCATCTCGCAGGAAACCTCCTTCTCCATGGTGGGATCAGCAATGCACCGAGGTTTACCGTAAAAAGTCCGACGCGTTTAAAGTTTTCCGTAGACGTGGAACACCTGAGCACTTCGAAGTATACACGGCTCTCGAACGCGAACTTAAGAGCCTCATCAAGGCCAAGAAACGCGGTTACTGGCGAACATTCGTGAACGGGCTATCGCGCGAAACGTCGATGAGTACTCTTTGGAACACGGCGCGAAGGTTGCGTAACCGAACTACGAACAACGAGAGCGAGGAGTACTCGGACCAATGGATCCTCAAGTTCGCGCGAAAAGTTTGTCCAGATTCTGTGCCGGCACGGATGATTCCTCGCGAAAACACGAGTTCGATAGATGAGATTAGCCAACCCTTTTCAATGGTAGAGTTCTCTCTCGCACTCCTTTCGTGTGGCAATACGGCTCCAGGGGCTGATAGGATCAAGTTCAACTTGCTTAAGAACCTCCCAGACGTCGCGAAGAGGCGCACGTTGAACTTGTTTAATCAGTGTCTGGAACTCAACATTGTACCGGATGATTGGAGACGGGTGAGAGTTGTTGCCATTCAAAAACCTGGTAAGCCCGCGTCCGACCACAACTCCTATCGACCCATCGCGATGTTATCTTGTATTCGAAAGTTGTTGGAGAAAATGATCCTCTTCCGTCTGGACAAATGGGTTGAGACGAACAACCTGCTTTCAGATACTCAATATGGTTTCCGTAGGGGTAAGGGAACGAACGACTGTCTCGCGTTGCTTTCCACAGATATTCAGTTAGCTTTTGCTAAAAAGAGCAAATGGCTTCTGTATTCTTGGATATCAAGGGGCTTTTGATTCAGTATCTGTTGAAGTTCTTTCAGATAAACTCCACGCTTGTGGCTTTTCACCATTAATGAATAATTTTTGTACAATTTGCTGTCAGAGAAACATATGAGCTTCTCTCATGGAACCTCTACAGCTTCACGATTTAGCTACATGGGTCTCCCCAGGGATCATGTTTAAGCCCCCTTTCGTATAATTTTTATGTCAAAGACATTGACGGTTGTCTAGGTGACAACTGTACGTTGAGACAACTTGCAGATGACGGCGTAGTGTCTGTCACGGGACCCAATGGGGTCGATCTGCAAGGACCCTTACAGGATACCTTGGACAATTTGTCTACTTGGGCTCTAGAGCTAGGTATCGAATTCTCTACGGAGAAAACTGAGTTGGTAGTTTTCTAGGAAGCATAACCCTGCACAACCGAAGCTTCAAATTTGGGGTAAGCCGATAACTCATTCTATGTCATTTAAATATCTTGGGGTCTGGTTCGATTCAAAGTGCACCTGGAGATCCCATATTGAGTATGTGAAGCGAAAGTGCCAGCCAAGGATCAATTTTCTCTGCACAATTACCGGAACCTGGTGGGGAGCGCATCCGCAAGATCTTCTAACGTTGTACCGGACAACGATTTTGTCGGTTATGGAATACGGTAGTTTTTGTTTTCAGTCAGCGGCTCGGTCGCACTTCATTAAACTGGAACGTATTCAGTATCGGTGTCTTCGTATCGCGTTGGGTTGCATGCACTCGACTCACACCATGAGTCTTGAAGTGCTGGCTGGCATGTTGCCACTCTCGGATCGGTTTACAGAATTATCTCTCCGGCTCCTCACCAGGTGTGAAGTTATGAACCCTCAGGTAATCGAACATTTTGAGAAGCTCCTTGAGTTGAATCCTCAAACCCGCTTCATGACCTTGTACCATTTGTACATAACACAGGATGTCAGCCCTTCGCCGAACATTTCCAATCGTGTTTGCTTCTCCGATTTCGACAATTCGATTCATTTTGATTTATCCATGAAGCAGGAGCTTCGTGGAATCCCAAAGCATCATCGTCCTATGATTGCTCCGGTGATATTGCTGCTAAGTTTGGCCAAGTTGATTCCACTAAATCGTTCTTCACTGACGGATCTTTGATAGAGGAGTCAGCAGGCTTTGGTATATTTAATGAAATTTATAGCGCCAACCGTAAACTTCAAGCTCCTTGTTCCGTGTATGTCGCTGAATTAGCGGCAATACATTTTACGCTAGAAATTGTTGCCTCACTAACACCGGATCAGTTTTTCATTTTCACGGATAGTCTCAGTTCTATAGAGGCTATTCGCTCATTGAGACCGGTAAAGCACTCCTCGTATTTTCTCATGAAAATACAGGAGCTTCTAAGTGCTTTATCTTCGCGTTATTTTATCATCACCTTTGTATGGGTCCCATCTCATTGTTCGATTCCGGGCAATGAGAAAGCGGACTCGCTTGCAAAGGTGGGCGCTATGGAAGGCGATATTTGTGATCGACAAATCGCCTTCAACGAATTTTTCCTATTTTTCGTCAACAGTCACTCGTCAGCTGGCAGTATAAATGGAGTAAAGGAGATTTGAGGCGATGGCAACATTCTATCATCCCAAAGGTGTCGAAGAAATCTTGGTTTAGCGGGATGGATGTGGGTCGAGACTTCATTCGTGTCATGTCTCGCCTCATGTCCAATCATTATTCTTTGAACGCTCATTTATACCGGGTTGGGCTGAGCGACAGCAATCTCTGTGAGTGTGGACAAGGCTATCAAGACGCAGACCACGTTATTTGGTCTTGTGCTGAACATTGTGGAGTCAGATCTGAACTTTATGATTCCCTTCGGGCTCGAGGTAGACAACCCAATGTGCCAATTTGAAATATTTTGGCTGTACGTGATTTGGAGTACATGAAACTCATTTATGTGTTTTTGACTAACATTAGCCTTAGATTGTAGTTAGTTTAACCTGTATGTTTAGTATAAGTTTTTTTATATGTGTGTGTATGTGTGTGTTTTTTTCTTTTTCAAGAAATGTTCAAGTCAAAGAAAACCATAAATTGTATAGTTATAAGTGTTTAGATAATTTAGAATTTAAATTTAATGTGTTATGTAAACCATACTTTAAATTCCCACCCTCTTTCCCATCCGTAATTTGTAATTCCTATTAACCTCGAGACGGCCGCGAGTAATCGGTTCTATCTCTCTAACTTTAGTTTTAAGATAAATGATGTATAAAAATATGAAAATTTGGCTCTGTAAAGTTGATTCGATTGAGCCTGTACAAATAAATGATTATTAAAAAAAAAACATCAAATTTTCGAATCGAACTTTTTCTTTCGCTTCTAAATCTTCGAAATACTCACTGTTGTGATTCAACATCATCACATTGCTTAACTTATAGGCTTGCCTACGGAAAGAATCTTATACCCAGCGCTGACTCTAGAATTTTTACCAAGTTTCCTTATAAAATGATATTACTCATCCAAGCGAAACTGGGTAAAATTTCTTAATCAAGTACTCAGCGCTGAATAAATAATTCTTGGCCAATTCAACGGTGAAGCTGTATTATAATTCTTGTTTTAAACGCTAAAAAACAGGTTACTTCGGTTTGTTTAAAATACTTGAGTTTTCATTGAGTTATGCATCTCTTTAGCCACCTGAAAAATATTCTTGAAACTGTAGACCTTAACCTTTTCCATGTAACGTCACATGTGACTTATTTGGCAATACGAAAGTACTGGACTAACTAGGGGATACTAAATACTTATTACCCGTTTGATTTGGAAAACATTCATCGGCAAACAGTTGGGTTTCGTATGGGAAATCAGCGACCTTTCACTGGATAAGGATAATAAGCAAAACCCCAATCTATTTGTCACGGTACCTTGGTGGGGAAATTTCTCCCATCACACGGAACTACCCTTGACGAGATGAAAGTAAAATAAAGCACTTTGCACCAACTCGAATGCCATGGCTGTATGTGGAGTGGATGCACTATATGGTGGTTATATTTTTTGGGTAACACATTTTTTTATTACTTATCCACCACATGTAGCTATACGACGATTAAGCAGAAATCATGATGATTAGAGCGGAACAACCTGCCTTGGCTATCGTGTTTTATTAAAGCTTTTCTCTATTTATTTACTGTTTCAGCAGCTACACTCTTCGTGGGTAGGTATATCTAAATATTTATAAAGCGTTTTATTGGAGATGGAGAAAAGCGGAAGAACTGACCGCCGAGTCTGACCAGCGTCGTTCGCTAACACAATTGGATCCAATTGTGAAGCAACGATGCGCAAGTAAGGACACACACGCCGTCCTCCAGGCCAGTGGTTTTCAACCTTTTTTCTCCTATGGAAATTTCGCACCACCGATTCTCCCCAGTGGAAAAGTTTTGGTAGATTGACAATTGATTAACAATACACGATCAGATAACCTAGTCGGTGAAGGTATTGTATTAACATGCCACCGATGAAACGTTCGAATAGCGGTAGTAGCCTACTATGAAACTCATTTACTGTGGGTTTGGCTATATTGCTATGTCAGGGTGGCCTGGTGTTTGACAGTATCTACATTGTTATTTATTGTTGCAGATATTTGAAAATTGCTATAAATGCATTAAGGCAAAATGTGAAAATTGCTATAAATGCATTAAGGCAAATGTGTAGTTTTAACAGCGATTTGTATTCATTATCTTGCGTCTTATTGTTATTTTTATTGCAGAAAAAGGAACTTAAAATTCATTTTAGAGTGTTGCATGTTCCTTTCGAATAACAAAAATTAATTTCCATTTCTAAAATAAAAGTGATTCTCAGCAAACTGAGACATGCGTTTTTTTGCATTGCTTAACGAAAATAAATTACAAAAGTAATTTCCGCCAAATCGACACCTACATCACGTCAGATTGTAAACAAAAACTTGCGTCATGTTAATCGTTTCGCTATTCTACACAAAACGACAAAAACCTTATGAAATATGAAACAATGTTTCGAATGATAATATTTCGAGCTATTGGAAGAAATTTCAAAGCAATTTAAACATATTACTGCGAATTGCCCCTAGAACCTGAAGTTGAGAGTCGACGGTAAGCTAATTGATTGATAGCAAAAACATAAAATAACAAAAAGAGAAAGAAGAAAGCGTAAAATGCATAACAAAGAGAATGTCATGACTTGCGAATGTAATGTTCGAAAATCGAAGGTGCAGTCTGGTGTAAATTGTGAAATGTTTTAAAATTTTACTTTTTCACCCGGTTAAGCAGCTTAACATCTGAAATTCATTCGCTAACAATATTCATTAATCTGAAAATGACGACAAACTCTAGCTTCCATAAAATATTTTTTAACAAAGGTCAACGGCTGATTTATTTCAAGAATTCACTCGCAGTTAAAGATGAGAGAACCAAATTAATTCTACAGGAAAAGAATGAGCTAGTTTTTACGACTACAATCCAGCGTCTTTAGTTACCTTTATTAAATTTTTTTACCGAGGGTTAATTTTGTCTGATGATAACTAGAGCCTTGAATCTTTGAAACAATACTGGCATCGAAAAGCATTTGCATTTGAATTAACTATCGCAGCATTTGAAAAATGTCATTTTGTGTTCCCAACTTAGTTTTACGTCATGTCTTGTATCGGTTCGTTATCATTTCGAGTTGTTATGGTTTCATAAACTTAAGAACAGACTAAAATTTCTGAACGTCACGTTATTTTTTTTCATGAATTTTTGTGCAAAAAAGTCATAAATTAAATTTTGTAAATTAGTTTACCACCTTGTGATTCTCCAGATAGTTGAACAATCGACATAATGAATTCATATAATTGTGATGCACACTTAAATAGTAATCATGAAAATAACAGGGCTAAGACAATTCAAGCGTTATTTTGAAATAAACCTGAGTCATATTCAATAGGGGCGAAATTTAATTCAATCAAACACCCATTTACTTTTGTGAATAACAAACTTGTCAGTCACGATTTACAGACACGAATTGTCAATACACATATGTCTTTTGCTTTTCGTCAAACGTAGATCCAGTCCCGTGGAAAATCATTAATTTCTAAGTTTGCGGTCCACTTTTGCGTTTTGCTAGTTTTTAAATATACACTCAGTAGCAAAAAAAAGCCGATCAAAATTTTGCTTCCAAAAAACGCGTTGATCTACCTTCTGTAACTTTGTCAATTATCAATATATTTGGCTGAAATTTTGACTACACTCTAACTAATGTTTTGACCGTATGTGACTAAAATTTTATGTTGATGAAGTTTATAAATTTGAAATTATGATAAAATATGTGAAAAAGTCGTTTTTGGACATACCAATTTCAAAAATCCGTATTTCTGTGTAAAATTTAGGTAGCATATTAAAATAAATCCATGGCTTAAAATAATATAGAAATTAATGTGGACAAAATTTGAACTGTTTTCATTGAGTGGTTTGGACTACAGCTGGCGTCAAAGTTGCCGCTCCAACATGAGTATTTCCCTTTTTCATCCGATATATACGGTCACATTAGTTATAGTGTAGTCAAAATTTCAGCCAAATATATTGATAATTGACAAAATTACAGAAGGTTGAACAACTCTACTGTGAAAATTAGTGAAAAAACTTTAAATTTTCCAATTGCACTTATTCACTATATGTTCAAACGAGCGAGGTTCAGGTCTCTCAGTTGAGGAACACTGCTCTAGGGCTGGCAACTGCTAGGTAGATATACTCGAAGCTGTTGAAGTCTAGCCGTCTTTCACTATATGTAGTGTATTGCCAACTATCACCACTGCTCAAGTTGTGCTGACTAACTGTGGAAGAATTGAGACGGCATCGGCAGTGGCCTTCGTCTTGTACGTGGCCAAGCATTCCGATTAATTAGTCAAAAAATGGAGGTGTTTTACCGTACCGTTAATATATCTGATATATCAATTTAATGTGTTTCAATCCGTGCTTCCGATGCGAAACCGATGATTATTATTTCAACTAGGTGAAACGTATATGCCAGCATCATTTTACAGTGGATCTATTGAAGAGAGAGCCATATCTGCATGCGATACCTCTTTCGCGGTTTGTGACGGCGTCTTTCGAATAGAATGATTGTGCCACTCTTTGTCGATAGCAATTAAGTCTCTTTGTGGAATACTAGCCGATGAGGTTTTCATTGAACGCTCATATATAAACAATCGTTTCTACTTGATTCCAAATCTTAGACCTAGGTGATAATCCGAAGCCACATCCTGTTGCAACTGCAATCATTCATCGACTATTTTGAAGCGCTATTTGAAGCGTTCATTTTTGTGTGTGATGTAGCTGAGAGGTGCGAACTTGTGTGTTTTATGTATGGATCAGGCTGGGAGGTGATTATATAAGTCATCTACTGTTCAAACTTGAGTTATTGGCTATATAAACAAAAATGTTATGAGCTATTTACAAGATTTCTACTTATATTTATTTTCAGCTTTTACTTTGTCCTAATGTCTGTGCGAATTTCAAACTGCTGATTGTAGTATTATGTTTAGGGTCATCTGCCATAAGTTTTTGATTCTGCACTATAGTGATTCGACTTCATTTCGGCTTTCTCCTTTGCGTTTCTTTTAAAGCTGTTGTTTAATTTATTATACTATAGGTGATTAGTGAGAAATCAGTGATGTTTCATTGGGAAAAGATGGCAAACAAACTGAAAACATTTTATCATTATTGATTCACAATCTTTCCTTCGAACAAACAAATTGCTTGGATAGCATGTTCTGTGATCTGTCAAAACACAAACACCTAATCCACCTAAGATTGCATCTTGTTTGTATCGCTCTGCCAGCTGATGTCACTCTGCTAGTGGTACTAGATATTTTATTAAAGATAATTTAAATATATAGCATTCCACAAAACACAGATATCGTATCTCTCAGAAATGGTATTTTTGTTCCTTAATGAAAAATATTAGACCAGTATTTCTATATTTCGTCATTAGGGTGACCATTTATGTGTTAGGTTGGTCCAAAAAATTGACTTTTTAAAATAATGCATTTTTAAAAATATTCATAACACATTGCCACCTGATTTTACCAATCAAATATGCAAATAAAAGGTTACTAACTTAACTTTCAAGAAAAAAAATTGAAAATACACCTTTATTATTACATCAATTATAAAAACATGTTTTTCTTGGTTTTCATGGTCTTGGGACTAAAGAGGTTTCATGTAGTTTTAATATTTTTTCTTGAATGTTTAGCTCTATTCGCATAACCGTTTAAAAAAATTGGCGGTACATGTTTTTTAGTTATTGAGCTATATTTTGTTTTTTTTCTACATTTTTAGTTCTTCAAAACCAAATGTGCAGGTTCTATTTGAGGCTGCACTGCATCACAGAACACCTTAAATAGTTGGATATAATTCTGCAACGCCAGGTAGGTTATAGTTCTGCAGTCACAAATGGCGCGGAGTGAGTGAATTGAAAAATAAATCAATCAAAGTAACCGTCCATGAACCAAGTTGTTTTTTTTTGGTTGGAAAAAGGGAGAGTGAATTGGCTAGAACACATGCTCCATACAAATAAAACAAAAGTATGCTAAAAGAACTGCGGGAGACAGGGGGGGAGGGGCTCCCAAAAAGCTAAATGAACTCTAAAATCACTTAAAGTTTATAGAGACGCTTTATTGGCCAGTTACTTTGAATAGTACACACTCAGATTATTTTACAGAAATCTGTAAAGTTTGACCGAATACTGAATGTTCGGTAATCAAATTTTACGGATTTCGATGAAATTTTACCGAGATCCGGTAAATTTTTTACAGATATCTGTAAAATTTCACCGAAATCCGTAAAATCGGATTACCGACCATTCAGCTGTTGAGAATTCGGTAAAACTTTACAGATTTCTGTAAAAAAATCTAAGTGTGTAGAAACGCGTGGTAGGATAGTCAGCCAAAACTAAAAATATTGCAAAGTTGAAAAAAATGTAGTCCTAAAACTAGCAATAATACAAGCATCGCCAATTTTGTTTTACACACACTTAGATTTTTTTACAGAAATCTGTAAATTTTTACCGAATTCTCAACAGATGAAACGTTCGTTAATCAGATTTTACGGATTTCGGTAAAATTTTACAGATATCTGTAAAAAATTAACCGGATTTCGGTTGAATTTTACCGAAATCCGTATAATCGGATTACCGAACGTTCAGCTGTTGAGAATTCGGTAACACTTTACAGATTTCTGTAAAATAATCTGAGTGTGCATGTTATGTGAAAAGAGCTAAACATTCCAGAAAAAAATATAATACCGTAGGGGGTCTGGTACCGAGATCATTAAAACCATGAAAAACAAATGTAATCCTTATTTTCAAAAAAGATATTGCAATAAAGTCTTATTTTTATATTTTTTCTTGAAGCGGTTAGATCTCAATATTTCAAAAAGTCAATTTTTTGGACCACCCTGTTTTGAGACCGGTTGTTTTCTACGGGCATGAGATGTGGACAATGCTTGAAGAAGACCTGCGAGCACTCGGAGTTTTAGAGCGACGAGTATTAAGATCCATCTTTGGTGGAATACAGGAGGACGGACTATGGAGGCGAAGGATGAACTATGAGCTCGCACAACTCGCCGGCGAACCCAGTATTCATAAAGTGGCAAAAGCTGGAATGATACGCTGGGCAGGACATGTTGTGAGAATGCCGGGCAACTATCCTGCAAAAATGGAGTTCGACGGGAATCCGGTTGGTACAAGGTGACGTGGGGCGCAACGAGCAAGATAGTCAGACCAAGTGGAGCAAGACCTAGGGGGTACAAGGTGCCCAAGGGATTTGAGAGGAGCAGCCACGAATCGGGCATTATGGAGGGATATTGTGTATCAGGCTATGTTGTAGTATTGTGACGTTATGCCATGTAAATAAAATAAAATTCGATTCAGTGTTACTTTTGGCATCGGATTGTGTCTTGAATAGGTTGCTGCGGGTGTAGCAAAAGGAAGTAATCTCCTTGACTACTAGGTCCGGTCAAGGAGTTGTAGAATATCGTTTTTGCCTTATTTTAGATGCATTCTAAATTCATTTTAAATTTAAAAACCATCTTAAATTGCTTTATTTTAAATAAATGACGCAGAAACCCTAATGACCAAATAAAAAAAGAACAAAACTACCAATCATTATGAAATTCTGAGAGATCGTATATTTTTGTTCTATAGAATTGCTGTATTTGTAGGAGAAAGAGGGAGTTATATGCCCAATATACAAAAAGAGTAACAAGCCCTTGCGCTGAACTGGCCT
>JASCZW010020038.1:0-12883 GCA_034211315.2 Aedes japonicus | reverse complement strand
CACTTCCTGCAGTGCTAAGAGACTTCAAAAGTTACGTGGTTGAAGTACGTCGTAGATTATCCTATCGTGGCCAGGGAAGCAGAGCGATCGGCAGTTCCATGTTCCGAGTTTTCCAATCGTAGTCCCTAATTGTCGCCTAGGTCTTCTTGCCGATTCTTCCGGTCCGTAATAACTTCTGTATTATTTGTAACGAGTTATTTTTGCTAAGGGCGGCTCGTTGAGGGCTTCCTCAGCCCCACCTGTCTCGCCGGAGGACCATCGTGCATAGCACTGTTCAGAGTCCCACGCACAAGGACGATGATCAGCCGCTCCTAAAAGAAAAGGAGAAAAGACGCTGTTTTGAGCCGCCCCTAACATGTAGAACAGACGCTCAGATCCCCCCCCCTCACCCCCTCTTCCCTGTCAGCATATGACCAAGGTCCCACCGGAGTTGGTTAAGCCCGATCTTTCCTATGGTTACTCATACCTCAGTCGGCACCATAGGGAAGTAGGGATAGGAGTTACTGGACAAGAGGCTACAGATCGCAGTAGGATCTATTTTATACCTGCAAGTACGCGAAGTACCTATGGTGCGCATTGTCCAGTCATTTACCATCATGCTCACTGTACACGAATTGTTGAAGATAAAGCATAACAAGCAGATTTAAAACAGTGCCAATACACTGATATAGTCTTTCCTTGTATCCAATATCAAACAATAATATAACCCAACCTTTCTCGGATAAATGAACAGATTGATGGAGGTATCAATTATGATGTAATTGATATGATAACATCTCTTGGAAGTTCAATTCATGCAGAACAAATGCGTAGATGCTTCTTATCCTGCTCAGCACTACAAAGCCCAGCCATAGACAGGTATTTCCAACATGCAATATGCACATTCCAGGACAGGGTCTGTCAGTATTTATAGCCGACTCGGCACATATTCATTGTTCAATTAGTAGCTTTTTTAACGGATGAGTTGCACGAAACCTAGCATCAACAAGTTGGTCGGTGGATGGGCAATCGATCCACTGCACTGCATCCCATTAGCAAGTTACATGAACGGAGCCCTTGAGTGATGTTAGGGAGGGTGGAAGGTTTAATATTATTGTGTTTGTTTTTTAATATTTATATTCGTTTTCCACTTATTTGAGGCGAAAACAACAATGATTTCATGGCGTAAACTGCCCACGTTTTCAATAATAATTATACCTTTCATTGAGATGGTAGGAGGTTCTAGAGCATATAAATCGATACCGATGAAGCAGATTGTTGTAGTTTGCTGCCATACTGTTGGGGAATAATAAATCTGTTTTAAGCAAACAAAATTAAGCCCAAAATCCTCCTGATTGAATAGTTATTCGATCGTTAGGGCTTCGGTTAGACGAAGACTTTCCTTATAATTCTTGGTTATGACCTTCCCAGCTTAACTTGTTGGCTGTTGCATTGCAGTTCAGACCATATCCAGTCCTCAAGAAAGCTTCGTTTCAATTTCAACGCTAGATTCTAGAGTACCACGACATTCAACAATCATTGCGAAATGTACCCCACTAGCACTTCAGCGAAATTTTAATTAAAATTTTCCTATTTTTCTGTCAGTTTCAAACAAATTACAGTGTCGGCTCGAGCCACTTCGTGCAAAACAGCTTTTGCCTATCATTTTTCATTTGCGTTGATCTCATGCCAACGCAAACTCGGTGGGAAAAATGCACCAGTCATGCCCGGTGCCTTCCATTTGCTGCATTTATGAATGTGCTTCATTATCAACGGCACCACCAGTCAGTCTAAGGAGGCCCGCGCGCCACGTGGGCGGCATAAAGCACAACCCATTTGCCATCAGCTTTTTGCTACCGTTTTTCTTCCGTCTACTCTTCGTGCCGTGGTGGAATATAATGCGGGTGGTGATGCACCAGCAGAGAATTCCTTCACATAGTCTTTCTAATCAGCGCACTTCCTGATGTTGCTGCTGTTTCAGATGTTTCTAAAGGTCATGAGTCTGCTGCTGTTAACGGAGAACCATTTCTTACGTATTCGCAAGAATTACCGCTCATCCTTGAAGCATCAACACTCGCTGTATAACGAAGATTAATGTGACAGGGCAGAAGATAGGAGCAATTCATCTGAATAAGGTTTGGTTTTTCCCTTATGCATGTTGCACGAATGTGGTGGATGAGGCTTCAAATCGTCCCTCAGCAGAAAGCACGGAAACGCAAGAACATGAAATGTCAACTAATGTTTTATGGTTCGGATTGTGGTACTGTGCAGGTGAGCCCTGCTGTTGATAATGATTGGAAGAAACTAGATGTTTATACTCTCAAAGATTCGTATGTTCCTGCAAAAGAGAATGAAAATCTGTTCGACACTGAAGTATGGTCGTGCCAAATAATTCTATGTAGAGCGAAACGAAATGTTTGTGCTTTCGAAGAATCTGCGAAATTATCAAGGCAAAAAAAAAGGATTAAAAAACCACCTTGGTAACCAATAAGCAGTTCCAAAGCATCTTTGCGGTAGCCGATCAAGCAATTAAGTCGCAATAAATGCAATATAAATGCCGTTTTTGACCCAATATACGGCTGCTTTATGCTATGAGAATGCTTCATTAATGTTATTTTGCATTCAAAATGCTTATTACAGGCTACAAGCATTAAAAGAGCATTTGAAATCCAACTTTACAACAGAAAGCATTCAAGATGGTGATAAAATGTTTTCAATAAAAAATCATTTTGGTTTTACTGGTAAAACTCATCGTGTGAAATTTGTTTATCATACTACATATGCCTTCCTGGGCGCCCACCTTTCCGTGCCAGTCCGCTTTCTCATTGCCTGGGATTGAGCAATCTGAAGGGACCCATGCAAAAGTGATCAAATACAGGGTGCGGCAGAAAATAATGCGAAAATGTTCAAACTTGAGTATTGGGTTAATTTTTGTACCTAGTGACTAATTTCTGTCGAAAGTGTATTTGTTTATGTTAACTCTCAAGTGCTGCATCCAAACATTCTATTTGTTTTATTGCAAATTCGTCAAAATGTTCGCGAAAGAAGTGATCACCAGTTTGTTGCTCGCCCTGAAGAAGCCAAAGAGATTGCCAATGTTTTAGGGTGTCATTTGGCAACAGTTTACCACATAAAAAGTCCCTGCAGGATGGTCCTAAGCAGTGGAAGCCAGGAAGCGGACGTCCGCGCTTTGCACGCACGCTGAACAAAGGAAGCCAATATTTCGGAGAAATCCATGCGGAGAATCTTCAAAGAAGACCTGCATGCATCTTCCAGAGCCAGAGTGAAACACCACTTGAAAACGGACCGGGTCAAGGAACTACGAGTGACTCGTTCCAAGAGATTGCTTCCCTTGTTGAAGAAGGAAAAAATGATAATCCTGTTCTTCGAAAAGCTTTTCAGCATCGATGCTATGGCCAACAGAACGTTCTGGAAAAATTGAGATTCAAATTTCAAACCAAACATCTGGCTGCTGTAATGATGTTTGGCTTGGTGGCGTCCAACGGTTTGAAAATGCCACCTGTTTTCATTGATTTAATTGAGTTAACATCAATACCGAAGTGTATATCGGTATTTTAAAGGACCAAGTGCTTCCCTGGGTGAAGGCCAACTTCTCCGAGGACCAAAACGTTGTCCTACAGCAGGATGGAGTGCCGTGTCACACGTCCAATCGAACCCAACAATGGTTGAACGATAACATGAAGTTTTGGCCGAAGGATTTGTGGCCCCCTAGCAGTCCAGATCTTAATCCGTTGGATTAATTATTAGATTTGGGCATATGTTGAAGCACGAGCCTGCAAAACATCACACCTTAGTGTGAAAACCCTGAAGTCAACCATAACACGCACATGGCAGTCAATGTCGGAGGACTACGTCCGAAAGGCATGCTCTGGCTTTCGGCGTCGGCTCGAGGATGTTATTAATAAAAATGGAGGATACATTGAATAAATGTGTTTAAATGGGCTTTATAAAGAAAACTGCACGCGAAAATGTTGATATTATTGCTTGAATTAGTTGAAAATAGGACATGAAAGAAATAGAACAAATTTTCGCATTATTTTCTGCCGCACCCTGTACTAAATGATAAAACTCATCGTGTGAAATTTGTCCATCATACCAATCACTTTCGTAGGCACCCACATTTGCGTGCGAGTCCGCTTTCTCATTGCCTGGGATTGAGCAATGTGAACCATGCAAAAGTGATCAAATATGATCTTTCAACCAGCACGCTCAACAGTTCTCCTAGTTTTGAAAGGAAATAAGATGAGTGTTTACTTGGTTTCATCGACCGAAGAGCCTCAATGAGGCTGTCCAAGAAGATGAAGCAATTGGCTGCGGGCCTGTTGGAAATCATCTCCAATGCGAAGTTGATTGCTTCCAGCTCAGCAAATTGAACAGAACAAGGTTCCTAAAGTTTGTAGAAGGCGATTTGATTAATATTCTGAGCGAGAGCTCCCAGAAACAATTCTGGAAGGGTTTTACTCTTTCCAGAAGCTCAAGACTCATATTATGCGTTGAGTGCATACAACCAAGAGCAATACGCAGACAACGATATTGAACTCGTGACTTTTACTTGCCGACAGAGAGCAGAAACACGGCCAAGAATTTAAATTCAATTGTGCGTCTCATTGTGTTCAATTCTGCGTACACAAATCAAATTTGAGTAAATGTAACTGGGATTCAAAGGTAACACATCCAAAATATCCATCTGATTGAAGTCGACATCTTAGATATGTCGACCTGTCAATGTCAGTTACATTTACTCATATAAGGATTCATCGCGACAAAATCTGGACAGATTTAATTTGGAATAAAACAAATTTTCCGTTAGCTCAATCCAAGATGCATTGTTTATTCATTTAATATTGTCTTATTACTCATCTTAAAACTAATTATAGTTACCTTATTAGGCTGCATGGAGAAGCTACGAATTTTTGAGTTTACTCCAGCTATTAGGGTCTGTGCAGACTTCTCTGCAATCGATTCAGCTGCTGTTGTCCAAGATTTTCGAAAGTTTTCTATAGTTGTAGCTTGTTGTTTATATTGGGAGAGTTCTCTCTTTGCAAGAGCCCAATACAGCTCGATAGTTCGCACCTCCTGGCAGTTAGGTGGATTCTCTTCTTTTGGTACAACATGGACTCCATTCGCTTCATACCATCCCAAAACATCTCTGGCGTAGTGACAATATGCCAAATCAGGCCAGAATAGCGAGGGAACGTCATGGCTGCGTACGAATGGTAACAATTGCTTTTTAGGCATTCTTCACGGTATATTTCCTTGTTTACCGTTCCGGTAGTTATGAAGCTTTGGCTTGACCTACCACAGCTGAGTTCCCAAACCCATATTTTTTGGGAAACTTGGCCTTTTCTTCGTCCTTGAATGCTCCTCTACGCCATTCCGTTGCATGGCAGTATAATAAGACATTCCGGGAACCTGCTTAAAGTCTTCCAGCACATAAATTTCATCGTTCATTGATACGCAGGAAAACTTCGTCAAATATTCGCGATACAGCTTGCGAGCCAGGGTTTTAGCAGTCACATAATGTTTATCATTACGGTTCGGTACAATTTTCACCTCGAACGACTTCATACCTTGCCGGTGCTTGTGCGAAAGTTGGGGACATTTTTATTTTTCCACAGTACGTACCTCTTCTCTTCTCTCTACTTGGTCTCTTATGAGATACTTGCTTCACCTTCGTGTCCTTCTGGTGGTTCCTAAGATCTGTTTTTGTTCCGCTCCCAGCCTTCCTGGTTGTTGTCATACGTGTATCGAAAGATATAAGAGCGTTATGGACAGTGCTTGCAGGAAAACCAAGCTCTTTTGCAAGTTTTCTTACTGACAGATCCGGATTTTCATTCCGACCGCACACAATTGCTTTTTGCACTTCCTCTTCTTTCGACGCCATCTTCTATTTAAAAACTTGTAGTATCACCAAAAATTGATTTTACACAATGAACAGACATACGTTCAGCAGTCTGTGAAATATTTCACGCGTTTTGTCGCGAACATGAGGGACTCAACTATTGGCAAAAATAAGAAAACAAAAACGACTCAAAACTGAGTAAAATTGATGATCGTAAAGAGCCATACTCTAGAATCGAGAGAATTGTTGCATAATAAAGAGTTATTAGGTCTCCCGAATAAACACTCCACCATGTGCCACAAACAGAACTAAGAAAGTTGATTCTTTTTTGGCATTTTTGCTTCAAATCCGTAATGTGGGCGTTGCCTGCGGTGTGAATCTGATCCCTAGATTCCTAGCCCAAGAAGACAGTTTATCTAAGGAACTTTCAATCATCAAGCAAAATCCTTTGAAGTCACCATCCGATGTTGTGAATGCGATTTCGGCGAATATCAATGCGTCGCTGGCCGAGCTGAAGAACGAACTGAAAGAAACTAAGGTTTTAACAAAATCTATTGCTGATAAAAATCAACGTTTGGACTCGGCTGTGTTGACAAGAATCCAACCATGGCCAAGTCGCAAGCGACCTAGAGATGCTGCTACAAGGGGTACACCAAAATCACGACCAGATGAGGCACTGATTGGAGGCACGAAGTCGGTAGAAAAAGTTGGCATGACTGTCGAGACAGTTGCAAAGCCACCAGAGAAATTCTGGATTTATTTGTCTAGGATTGCTCGTCACGTGACTGAGGATGACATATGCAAGTTGGCGAAAACTTGCTTACAAACCAAAACCGACATTGACGTGCGAAAGCTGGTGCGTAAAGATGCCGATTTGAAACAGTTTGCGTACATCTCTTTCAAAGTTGGAGTTGTTAAAGATCTTAGGGATATTGCGTTGGATCCTTCCATATGGCCGAAAGGAATCTTTTTCCGAGAATTCGAGAACCATCAATCTGAACGGGATTTTTAGGGTCCTGCAAAGGTTCCCCGAACAGACGACGGGACATTAGCAATGGATGCCTTGGTGACTCCATCGCATTAGTTAATCTCGAAAATCCAAACGCTAAATTCCACCCACCTGCAGCGATGTTCTCCAAAGCCCCACAGTAGTTCCTTTGCAGCACTGAGCGCCTCCTATAGACATTTTTCAATAACGGAACGCACGACAAGAAGCACGATGGATGCCCCTAAGCCACCCGTCACAGTCGAGCACCGTCGGTTTACTAGCATTGCTGATTGTTCCGGCCAACCTAGTCGTTCCGTTCCTGTGTTCGGTGTTGGTGAGGGGGTCATCCACCCTGCTTGCTCAGGCAAGTACCATATTATTATTGAAAATCCAAATCCTGAATTCCGCCCGTTTGCAGCGATGTTCTTCAAAGTCAATCCATACCTGATGCCCTCGCAAATTTGCTAGATGAAAAACTGGACAGTAATGATAAAGCTTCGACCAATCGCTACGAGACAGCAAGATCACAGTGTCAGCCGCTCCGGACACCAGGACGCGCCGTAGGAAGCTCTTTGGAAGCCCTCGAGCCCTTCGACCCAGTCCTGCACATGCTGCCGTCGTTCTACATAGTCGTCCTGGTCCTGTTGTCGAATGCGGTGAGAGGGTCTTCCAGCAACCTCTACCCGGCGAGTATTCCTTTACTTCTACGAATGTTCAGAGTCTGATCGAAACCACTCATTCTAGCCACAACCATCAGCCTCGGCCTGCAGCTGATCAATCGGGCGCTCATCCATCTGCCCCTCGAGGACCAAGACAAGCTGCAGCTGCTATTTCGAGTGTCCTGGTGTACTACCAAAATGTTGGCGGGATCAACAGTTCCCTTGCCGAGTATCAGTGGCCCTTAGTGATGGTTGCTATGACATTTACGCTCTCACCGAGACCTGGCTTAACGGGAATACTATGACGAATCAACTCTTTGACGATTGCTACAACGTTTATCGACAAGATCGGTCTCCTTCTAACAGCAACAAGAGTATCGGTGGCGGTGTTCTGCTAGCTGTTCATTCCAGATTCAAATCCCGTTCGGTCAATCCTCCCAATAGCACATCGGTGGAGCAAATATGGGTTGCATTGGCTACCGACGATGCTTCGCTCTACGTTTGCGTGATTTGCTTTCCCCGACCGAGTAAATGACGCAATTCTAATCGAGAAGCATCTTGACTCGCTGAACTGGGTCGTTTCGCAGTTGAATCCAAGGGACAAGGTGATGATTCTCGGCGATTTCAACTTAGCACAATTTCTTGGCAGCAAAATTCTCTTGAGCACTACTTTCCTATCGTTTCGCGATCTACGATTGGCATGACATCACGAGAACTGCTTGATGCGTATAGTACCGCTCAACTCAGGCAGCTGACTGGCGTTCAAAACGAGTATAATCGCATGCTTGACCTGTGCTTTGTTAGTGACGATTTGTGTGAGGATTGCACAGTTATTGAAGCACCAGCACCGCTAGTAAAAATCTGTCGGCATCATCCACCATTAATTTTGAAACTTGCGGTAAATCCATTGTGTCGCTTCCGTGATTCCTCTGAAAGTGTTTTCTACGATTTCAGTAAGGCCGATTTCAGCGGAATGAACGATTTCTTGGGACTTGTTGACTGGGACGAGATCCTCGATGTTTCTGACGTCAACCTCGCTGCATCGACAGTGTCTGGTGTACTGCTATATGCCATTGATCAGTTTGTTCCAGTGAGGATGAAACATCAATCACCTAAACCAGCTTGGTCGAATTCCGCTCTCAAGCGCCTCAAAAGAGTGAAGCAGGCAGCTTTGAGACGACACAGCAAATATCGAACGGATTTCACAAAATTGTGTTACGTGGAAGCGAATGCTGAGTACAAGCAATTGAACGATCATCTCTATAACGCTTATCAAGACCGTCTACAAAAAAGCCTTAAGTCCAACCCCAAAAGCTTTTGGCGTCACGTCAATGATCAGCGGAAGGAAGTCGGTTTGCCCTCCACGATGACGGATGGTTTGCTCGAAGCCGATTGCATCGCCGATATTGCCGATATTTTCCGTTCCCAATTCAGCAACGTTTTCTCCGACGAGCTGCTCGACCCGCAGGACATCGCGCTCGCCACTAGTAATGTGCCCCGTCTTCCTGCCTCCGGAATGTATTATGCCATCACCAATGACATGGTTATTGCAGCTGGCAAGGAATTGAAGTCCTCAACGGGATGTGGTCCGGACGGCATTCCATCGCTTGTACTGAAACAGTGCGTGGATTGTCTTGCGTCTCCGTTAGCAAAGATATTCAATCTTTCTTTGTCCACTGGTATATTTCCGAACTGTTGGAAACAGTCATATGTTTTCCCAGTGTTTAAGAAAGGTTGCAAGAGAATGGTCTCAAATTACCGGGGCATAGCTGCATTAAGTGCAGTATCCAAGTTGTTTGAGATGATTATTCTTCGGAAGCTAGTGCAGAGCTACGCGCACTATATTTCGCCGGATCAGCATGGATTCATTCCTAAACGTTCGACATCGACTAATTTGACGTGCTTCACCTCTTTCTTGGTCAAGCAACTTGAAAACGGTAATCAAGTGGATGCTATTTACACGGATCTCTCCGCTGCGTTCGATAAAATGAACCACCAGATAGCAATAGCCAAGTTTGATAAGTTAGGCATGAGCAACAACTTGCTTATCTGGCTGCGATCCTACCTAACCGATCGTAGTATGTCCGTCAGAATCGGTGATCACGTTTCGTCACCATTTAAAGTTTTGTCCGGCGTGCCTCAAGGCAGTCACCGTCAGGCCGTTTTTGTTCCTGCTTTACATGAACGATGTCAATCTCATCCTCAAATGCCTAAAACTCTCATACGCCGATGATTTGAAGCTGTTCTACGCGATAAAGCATCCACTAGACGCCGTTTTTCTGCAAAAACAGCTGGGAGCGTTTGCTGAATGGTGTCGCATCAATCGGATGACATTGAATGTGTCCAAGTGCTCGGTGATTTCATTTGGCCGTAAACGCGAACTCTACCAATTCGGTTATGCTTTGGCAGGATTTGAGCTGCAGCGCGAAACGACGGTTAAGGATTTGGGGATTCTCATCGATTCCAAAGTGACCTTCAAAGACCACGTAGCATACGTCGTGTCTAAAGCATCATCGCAATTAGGCTTCCTGTTCCGTTTTGCCAAAAAATTTAAGGATATTTATTGCTTGAAATCGCTTTACTGCGCAATCGTTCGCCCTATTCTGGAATATTGTTCGGTTGTCTGGTCTCCATATTACCAGAATGAAATCCAGCGTATTGAGGCAATCCAGCGGAAATTCATTCGATTTGCCCTACGTCATCTCAGGTGGAGAGACCCGTTAAATCTACCCAGCTATAGCAGTCGGTGCCAGCTCATCAACCTTCAACCACTTGATGGAAGGCGTAACGTGGCAAAAGCCTGTTTTATTGGCGATCTCCTGCAAGGGAACATTGATTGTTCTAGACTGCTCAGCATGTTGGACATCAACATACGCCGCCGTAATCTACGCGCACATGCATTCCTGAGCCTTCCCGCGGCAAGAACCAACTATGGGCTCCATGAGCCAATACGCAGCATGAGTTGTCTTTTCAATAGTTGTTACTTTGTATTTGATTTTAATGTACACAGGGATACAAATAAGTGTAGTTTTAGACGTATTTTTTGTTAATTTGATTAATTTTGTAGTTTTGTGATTTTAGTTTTAAGATGCCGGTCATTGGGGCAAATATTTTACCTGTTGACTGTAATAAACAATAATAATTAATAAAAATAAAAATGGTCCAAATCAGTGCAAGTAAAAGTAATATTACTGGCGCCAATCTTCAGAAACGCTTATGGCATATGAGTTTTCTCAAGTATGATGGGAGAATCGGGTAAAATGGATCATTTCCTGAGGTCAACCCTTAACTAGACCATCATCATTCGATTATTCGGACGGTTTTTATAAATAAAGAGCAAGTGAGAGTAAGGGCTGCAAAATGGTGTGTCGACAACGGGGGTGAAGCGTGCATCCCCGCAACATAGCTCTGGTCCTCACAAGTTCCTACCTCATGCCTCTACGGGTCAAGAGATGACAAAACCCGTTAACTAAGGGTTGCGTACTTAGCTGGTAGTGCAGCCTTGGCACTGTTGTCCTTCTGACTTCAGCTAGATTAAGGAGGTGGGTGCCGAGCGTCTGTCCACCAAGGAGGTGCGGCTCAAACAGCGTCTGTCATGGTATCCAGCGGTTGAGTAAGAAACGCTGCGTCGTTTCAACTATACATTAGATGGCAGCCGCGCCTAGGCGATGTAGGCATTTGACTGACCAGATGAACCGTCGCATCGCACTTAATTATTAATTTCAAATCCTGTAGTTCCGTCTGAGTAAGCTCCCAGCTCTGCTATAAGTCTGCTATAAAGATCTTGACGTCACAGCTTGTGCAGCGGTCGTATTCATGTTCTAGCTGCGCGTAAAAAGCGTCATTATCATCATCAGTGTTTCCGTGGTACGGGCTATGCACGTTGATAATGCTGAAGTAAAAGAACGGGCCCTTGATCTGCAACCTGCACATTCTTTCGTTGATCTTCTGCTTTTTGCTCATCACTACGAAAACTGTTCCCAGCTCATGTATCACAGTTCTGGTAGAATGTTTGATTACTTCTGAATGTACGTGAAATAAATTCTCTCCAACACACCTTCTGCAGCGCTACGATGCCAAATTTTTGAACCTTCAGTACAACGGGCAGTATGCGGGTGCCTGCGACGAAGTTCAGCGATCTGCAGCTCCACTTACCGAGTTTCCAATCGCTAGTTCTGCTTCGCCTCTGTGATCTTCACCGATTGTTCCGGTCCGTATTCTGCCGTTGACATCTCTGTGGTTGCTTGTGTTCCGGTTAGCTTGCAAGGCCTGATGCCAACCCCTTTTGATTATCGGAGGGCCGGAGCTGAGTTAAGTTTCCCACGATGGCAAAGACGCCGTTGCAATACAGTGCTGAATAGCTTGGTTTAAGTGCAATTGCTGCCTCGGATTGTACGTCAGCCAATTAACTAACGGGGCTGGATAGTCATGCAGCAGATGGATATAGTTTCTGGCTCAGGAAATGCCACCACATAGGTCCCAAAGTCGGTTCAAAACTGAACGAATCACCCCTAAAACATTACATACAACGAACAATCCCTCAAATATTCTGTCAAAATAAGTAAATAAGATTCTAGTGCCAAAATGCGCAAGGATGTATATCAAGGTGCAAAGTGCAAGGTGTACTTGCTACCAAAGGGTTCTAAAACAGTGAGCCAATTTCGAATCGCTAGATTTCTATTGATTGTTGATGACAAACTTATCATAATCACAATGTACAAAAAGTCACGACTGTTGCTGAATTCAATTCAATTGACATATGCTTTGCAAAGGTTTTTTATTTATTTAAGAGAAAACAAAAGTGAGAAAAAATAAATATTTGAATATTAACTAAAAATTAGAAGAAAAATTGGTATTTTACATTTAATTCCAACTACCTTTGCTTATCTTGACAGATACGCGTATTTCGTCTACAATGTGCAGACTTCTTCAGTGTCATCTACTAATAACTCGACTTAGTACAAGACACTGAAGAAGTCTGCACATTGTAGACGAAATACGTGTATCTGTCAAGATAAGCAAATTTAGTTGGAATTGAATGGAAAATACTAATTTTTCTTCGAATTTATAGTTATAGGTATTCCACCAAACAACTCAAACCCTCTAGGATTCATATGAAATTGGGTTGCTTAAAAATGCACAAATCTACCGGATACATCTCTTCATGCCGTAACAATGTTCTGACCAGGAAGCTCTTCAAAATCCATTCTCACGTAAATTTCATCATAATTGTGCAGGCATACAGTCACCGCCAAAATAAAGTGCCGACTTTTCTCAAGAACACGCTTCATCTCTGAAATCATTGAAAAACTCATTATATCGTATTCATATACGATTCTAAGCATGATAATATTAAATTAAAGATATACGTGTGTTTTTGCAATGGATAATACA
>JASCZW010020037.1:0-12889 GCA_034211315.2 Aedes japonicus | reverse complement strand
ATGTATTCAGTCATATTAAAATGAATCTTCTGGAAAGTCAAAATATTTTTATAATGATGAAACTGAAAATCCAACTGTCCTGAGTTAAGAACTTTAAGTCGACGGTAGTAACAGTAGCTTTAAGCTATTCAAGAAACGTCCGCTATATTCAAGTGATATATTCTGTATTGAAAAAATATGTTTCAAATTCCAGCAAGTACACACGATTAATTTTAGATGGGTTGTGGCCATCCAAATCCAAAGATACAAGCCAATATGATTCAAGCAGGTCACCCAAACTATTTTTGAGATAAGAAACGTAGGATCAAAGTAGTTTCAACAAAGTTTACGCTATGCAAAAATTACTATGTATATACAGTATCATATTCACTAAATACCTCAGAAGAACGTACACATCATGAAATAATCTTCGGGTGTTCTAGGTTGTCCAAACGATTCCAGTTCAAATGTGGCCTATAGCTGTTAATGGCAGTTTTCTGGACTAAACAAAGTAACACAGGACCCAATTAAATGAGCCTGCAAACAGATATAATGAGATATCTTGGGATGTCTGTACCACAATTGCTGCTTGAGTTCAAACGTTAGATCTACAGTCGTAATAGTAGTTTATATCCTAAAAAAGGTGACGATATAGATTCAAACATATTGTTAGGTCACCAGTCACACAGAGTATCTGGGATAACAGTTTCCAAACCGAGCTGGTTTGTCAGAGAACAGACATTGATGTCCATACCTTTTCTTGAAAACGTGTGTGTATATATGGGGGCAGCCGGTACAAAAGTAAGTAGAAAACAAACAAACATTTTCAGGTTATGTGCTAGGCTTTGATTGATAAACATTTACATGACAGCATTCAATACTGTAAAGGCCCAACAGGAGCATACACGACATACATTTGAAATGTCGGCTTAAAGTTTTACACAAGTTGCAGACCGAAGAGCAACGTCTGTTCTCTGTGGCATGAGTTCAGAACTTAAGATATACAGAAAAATCGTGCCTTTGGGATGCACAAAGTTATCATAATTTTCAAACCCATTCAATACTGATTTGAAGACATCATAGGATACCTGAAGGCTTGTCATTCAAACTGTCCTTCAAAAACTTAAGTGTCTACTATGGTACAGAAGCTATAAAGGCGACAAAGTTGGAGTTAGTTTGTTTTGGCATCTATCATTCCATACAAGATTTGTTCATATCGCCTGTTGGTCTTCCAAGACATTCATTGCTTGTTTAAATTACAATCTTAGTTGATTAGGTTACAGCAACATTTTGGCGAACCAGCCCCAGGAGATCTGAGTACACTCTAATAAAGATGCAAAAAATACTGTTACAACTGTAGACGGAAAGTTCTACCCAGGATAAATTAAGGACCTACACGTTAAAAAAAAAATATCCCTACTTTTTTCTATCGTGCCTATGTTATTGAGCACAAAATAAATCAGACGATGTTTATTGTATACAACGCCAGGGAAAATTAGTTATTGTACAGTCCAAATGGTTAGTTGTAGTCCAGCTTCATCATTTTCTGAGCAACTCGCTGAACAAACATGGTGTCCAACTAATCTGTTCTCTGAATTGGTTTACAGGGTTGTAATCGTTAAAAATTGCAACTCGCGCAAATAACATTAACTTTTTTGCCTTTAGCGTAAAATTGATAAAACTGTAATCAATTTTAATTCTGTATTATTTATGGTCTGTCCGAGAAGCGATATCCGTTTTCACCCGACCTGTTCCAAAATTTCAACCGTTGTTAACTGTCAGATGGATAAAGAGTGTTCCGATCAAAGACTCGGTCAAACAGGAATATTCGTGAGTCGATCAAAGTTTTATCAATAAGTCAAGGTGTGCTTCTTTTTCAAGTTCAGTTACAGGTACAGAATACAGAATGTATACAGGAGAAACATTCAGCTAAGCTTTCTTTCACCAAATGCAAATTGCCGGGTCTTTCTTCTTAACACCTGCCATAAGATTTTTGTACGGCCTCCTTGTACCCTTTTATTCGCCACCAAACTCCAGTTTGCACTTGAACTGTTTTGCTCCACGAACAGCTTTTCTGATTCTTTACTAAAGCTCCGCTTGACTGGCATCCAATATTGTTCGATTGGGCGGAGTTTTGACGATGTTCGGGAGGGTTTTTGTCCTTTGGGCACCACTTGAATGTTGCTTGGCATGCATGTACCACTCCATAGCTTTTTCCGTAATGATAACATGCCAAATCCGATCCAAAGTGGAACGGAACAATTGTGTCCGCTTCAGGAAGCGCAGTAGATCGCTTTTGTAGGCACTTCGACTCAGATAAATTCTCTTGGTTGACAGTTCCGGTTGCAAATGTAAACCTTGCTCTTGAAGTCTGCAGGTAGAGATGGCCTACCAAACCAGATATTCCACTCGCGAGCTTTGACAGCTTAATGTGCTTGAAAATATATCTGGCACCTCTTTTTGTCGTCGCTGTGGCCTCCGGCTCAACACTTCTCCCCAAAACCAGCTTCCTGGCTGCCTGACAAACGTTCGCCGAACACTTTTACTACGTTGGTAACACTCTTTACTATGTTAGATTTTGAAGCCGCATTCACCGAAATTCGCACCGACTTGGCGTGAGAAGTAGTTTGGGCAACTCTCAAATCAAAACAGGAGCATGACGCTTAACACGCGCATCTTCAAAATGAGGGTCGTGCTGTCGATTTTTCACTCGATGCATGATGAAGTCAGAGTTTGAAACATGCCAAATTTTGCAGTCGAATACCCTTTAGACTTGAGATTTTCATTTCACGCCGCGTGATGTGTAAACAAACAAATGGCACCATGGCTAAATCGGCGCCAAATTTTTTTATATTATTGCTAACAATTTTTTTTTAAATTTATTTCGGAACTCAGAAAAATATTGGTAATTTACTTCAATGTTCCTCGTGTAGGACTGCGGTGGGCAACTGCTTAAGTGATGCAACAATTTGGCGGACATCTGAATCATACATAATATTGAATCACCCCAGGCGACTTAACGAATGCTTTACTTCTGTTTATATATTGATTGACACTAAATTCCAGTAGTTGGGAACTTTATACAGGCAACATTTTCAACAATTTTCTTCAATAAATCATTGTGGAAAATTGTGATGATAACGAAACCAGTTATTTTATGGATTTAGGTTGCATAAAGACGCTCATGCAGTAGAATGCCGAATTTCAGCGTATTGATCATATTCGATTTTACCATATGAGTAACCTTCTGCGTTGAAGAGCGCATCAAAAATATGAATAAGACTTCTGTTTTACTATCAACATCCGGATGCCATGGCCAATTTATCACAACATGCAATTTCTTAGAAGCGTAAGGATGGTTTGTTACTTTAAGAATAAAGGAATCAATATTTTTCGTACTTGTTTACTTATTTAACAATCATTTCTTCAGTCAGAGATGAGAAATACGGCAGAATTAAATTGTACCAATTAAGATTCATTGCTTTTTAAACGTAAATTTTAAAATACTCAGTTGTTTAGCCACTTTCTTTCTGATTCCCTGGCATATTGACTATTACCAAACTGAATCGCCACCTATTTTAAGTATGTAGCCAGTGCACGTTAACCTGAATTGCAGCAAAGCATGCAACCAATAGTGCGTTGACCTGGTTTTCAGCAATCATTGATTAATTTGTGCCATGTGTAGCAGTGGTAATGCGTAATTGTAAATGGTGCAATAATTTTGTAGACATCCTTTAAGACATCCTTTGTTCACATCATAAGAGGTGAAAATTTTGGAATCTTGCATTAGTCTAATGAAGATCCTGTAGGGAGGTTACGAGGACAGCAATATTTCGGCTCAGCAAGAACGTCTTGATTGATTAGCTAATAAAAGCCTTTTTTCCATTGTGGTTTTTAAAATGGTGCGGTTGGTTGTTTATTGAGTAAAGAGATTTACTCTGGCAACCATATTCTATGTTCAAGTATTTAAGGGGAAAAGCGGTTCATAGACAAATCTCACCATCGATCAACGTAATGCTGCAATTGCGGTTCATATTTAATGCCTCTTTATCCAGATTTAAATGAGCAAAGAAGTGGACACAGAAATTTGTCTGACAAATGAGCTCCCGTAAAAACAAACGAGCAACAATCAATCGTCTCAATTAGCTTTTGCACAGGACCCGGAATTTATAATAATGTCCACCCTTGTCAATTTATATTCCACCTCTACGAAACCTTTCCGAAACGCAAACAAAAAACGACAGGCGATATCGCATCTGCAAATACGGACCCGCAAATTCCAACATCCGGTTCGGTTTCTTTGACAATGGTCCTTCGTTTCGGATCCGATGAATCCAGAAGTCCGTGGAAGATTGGCGCCAACTAGTCCGATGACAAAACAATTGCTAATGATTTGTCAAGTTCTTTTTCGTCCTGCCACTGCTCCAAATCGGATTTTGGATCCTTTCGAGTTCGCCTTTCCACAGCTTCGCCTTAGCTTTTGAATGGCGCTGCTGAAATATTGACCTGCCGTTGGACATTCATTTTCTCTTTTTTAAGGCAGAAAGGGTGCGGTCGGATACGGAGGTGGTGTCGTCTGTTTGTTATTAATTGGGCATTTTACAAACAGGCCGACATATTTTTGATGGCACCGGAGGGATGTTGTTAATGAAAGGAAAGCAAGAACTGGCTGTATTGAATGGTGTTGATGATATGAGCATATTTTTTTTTGAGAAGGGAAAGATATTAAGGTGATGCTGATAGCAAGGGGTATGTTGCTTGAATAACGACTGTTCCAGAAAGTATAAGCACACCTTATTTTAACGGTCACTTTGAATATAATTAAACATTCCAACATGTTTTGGCTGCGTCCTCTTGTTTGCACATTTCTGAATGATATAGCATCAAAAAAGTGCTCCGTTTTGCATTACCTATCAAAATGCGCGGTCTTACTCCGGAACAAAGAAAAACTATCGTGCACAAATGGTGCACTGTGAGCGAACTCTCCTTGAGAAAATTGCCCAAGGAAGAGGGTGTAAGCGTCGGAGCGGTACGATCTGCGATTCGAAAATATAGAGAACAGTGTACGTTTGAAGACGCGCCGAAGAGTGGTCGGAAATCGGTCCTGTTAGATCCGGATATCGATAAAAAGATCAGGGATGCCTACACAAGCGAAAACCAGCGACTTCCGTTCGGGATATTGCGAAAAACTAGGGACCTCGTCGCGTCATGCGTGCAAAAAAAACTTGGGCTAAATACATACCGGAAGCAGAAAAACCCAAAGGAACCCAAAACAGGCTGCGTCCGTGAAAACACAGGCCCGCAAAACTCTACGATTCGTTATCTATCTATATAAATAAAAATGAGTTGGGGTTTCCTTTGTCACGATTTAACTCGCGAGCGAAAGGACCGATCGGCGTGAAATTTAGTATGCAGGGATGTTTGGAGCCGGAGAAGGTTATTATGATGGTTTGAGACCCCTCCCTTCACTGGAAAGGGGGCTCCCATACAAATGAAACACAAATTTCTACACAACTCGAGAACTAATTAAGCAACTGAAACCACATTTAGCATGTTTGAGTTTTGAAGGCAAAAAGGTTTCTATGGTAGCTCAGAGCCCTCCCCGTCATAAAGGGGACTCCCATACAAATAAAACACAAAATTCTGCATAACTCGGGAACTAAT
This sequence comes from Aedes japonicus, assembly GCA_034211315.2. NCBI lineage: Eukaryota > Metazoa > Arthropoda > Insecta > Diptera > Culicidae > Aedes > Aedes japonicus. Next base: position 7,246 of record JASCZW010020037.1, on the reverse strand, counting down.
GAAGCAAACGGACCGAAATTTAGAATGTGGTGGTTTTTTAAGACAAAAAATGTTTCTATGTTGGTTTGAGACTCCTTTCCATCCTCAAGGGGGAGGGCTCCGATACAAATGAAATACACTATTCTGCATGACTCGAGAACTAATCAAGCAAATGGAACCAAATATAGTATGTGGTGGTTTTTGAAGACAAAAAAATTTTCTATGTTCCTCCCATTTCTGAAAGGGGGGGACCTATTCAAATGAAACGCAAATCGTTGCATAACTCGAGAACTAATAAGAGAAATAGAACCAAATTTCGCATGTGGAAGTTTTTGAAGGAGGGAAATGTTTCTATGGTGATTTGAGACTCTTCCGTCAAATGAAAAGGAAGGGGGGGAGGGGGTGCTTTCAAACAAATGGAACCTAAATTTCTGCATAACTCGAGAACTAATCAAGCAAATGGAACCAAATTTGGAATGGACGAGTTTTTTAAGGTATGAAATGTTTTTATGGTGGTTCAAAGCCCCTCCTCCCTCTAAAAAAGGGGGCTCTCATACAAATGAAACACAAATTTCAACCAAACATGAGAACTATACCTACTGCTTTGCAAATTTGTATTCAGTGGTTTTTGGGTCCGAGAGAGCATCTTATGATAGTGCGAGAGCCCTCCCGCCTCTAGAAAGGGTGGGATCCCATGCAAATGAAAAACAAATTTTTGCATAACTCGAGAACTAATCAAGCAAATGGAACCAACATTGGTATGGGTGAGTTTTTGAAGGTAAGAAATATTTTTATGGTAATTTGAGACCTCTCCTCACTCTAAAAAGGGGTGCTACCATACATACGAAACACAAATTTAAACCAAACATGAGAAAATTCCTTACCGCTATGCAAATTTGTATGCAGGGGTTTTTGGGTTCGGGAAAGGATCTTATTATAGCTCGAAACCCCTCCCGCCTTTAGAAAGGTGGGCTCCCATGCAAATGAAAAACTTTTTTCTGCATAACTCACGAACTAATCAAACCAATGGAACCAAATATGGCATGTGGAGGTTTTGTAGGCCAGAAATGTTTCTACGGTGGTTTGAGACACCTCTCTTCTTTGAAAGAAGGGGCTCTCATACAAATGAACCACGAATTTGAACCAAACATGAGAATTATCCCTATTTTATGCAGGGATTTTTGGAGTCGAGAAAGGTTCTTATGATGGTTCGAGACCCCTCCCGCATCTGGAAGGGGTGCTCCCACACCAATGAAACACAAATTCCTGCATAACTCGAGAACTAATCAAACAAGTGGAACCAAATTTTTAATGTGGGGTTTTTCGGAACCAAGAAATGTTTCTATGGAGGTTTGAGATTCCTCCCCTCTCTGGAACGGGTGGGCTCTCATGAATATTAGACACAAATGTCAACCAAACATGAGAATCATACCTACTATTATGAAAACTTATATGTAGAGGTTGTTGAGGCCAGAGAAGGTTCTTATGGTGGTTCAAAGCTCCCCGCCTGAAAGGGGAGAACTTCCATACAAATGAAACACAAATTTCTGCAAAGCTCGAGTTCTTGGAATTGGAGTTCTTCAAATGGAACCAACTTTGGCATGTGGGGGTTTTTGGGCAGGATTTTTTTCTTAGGTGGTTCAAGGCGCCCTCTGGAGAGACTGAAGGAGGGCTCTAAAACCAATGAAATAGACATTTGAACCATACAACTAAAAACAAAAATGTATTTCTCGGTAAGAAGTATATTCTGATAGAAGTTTGAACCCCTTCTTAGTCAAGAATTGCAAGAGAAAATTACGTACAAACTGATAGGATACGGCTTCGTTTGTCTTTGAAATGCTTCTACGCAGAAAGCAAAACGGGTAGAAACTACCGGTCCAAGGGTTAAATTAATAACACAAACCTTTTTTTGCACAAATAACACACACAAAAAAACAGAAATATTTTAACCAGATTCATTCAGAACAAAAACCATAAACTTGCCAATTCTATTAATTTTTCATTCATTTATTCGCATGCGTTGCAAGGCTCGCACTGGGTTCAGCTAGTTGTGTATAAAAATGGACGATGGAACGTATGTGAAACTAGATTACAAAACGCTTTCCGGACCACAATTCTATACTGTAAGTGAAGACGAAGATATCCCCAAAACGGAGAAGGCAATTTTTACCAAAAAAATCGTTAAGAAGGTTATGGTTTGGCAAGCAATATGCGAGTGTGGTAAAACATCTAGTCCGTACATCACAACGGAGACGATGAACACTCAGAAAAACGTTAAGGAATGTCTCAGAAGCGATTATATGCCAATGATCAGGCAGCACGGAAGTCAAGTAGTATTTTGGCCTGATTTGGCGTCATGGCATTACGCAAAGGACACTTAAGAATGGTACAAAAGTCTACAAAAGTACAAATGAATGGTTCTTGCCGAAAGACATGAATCCGCCGAAATGCCCTGAGGCACGGCCAATCCAGACTTTTAGGGCTTTACCCAAAGCAAAGCTTCGAAAATTCATAAAACCAGCGGACGACATCCAAAAATTTAAAAAGATTGATCAAAAGTGGTCAAAATGGTGGGAAGTACCACTGTGCAGAAGCTAATGGGTCATGTTCGAGGAAAAGTTTGGAAATCTTGGCTATGATTAAATATTTTTGATTAAACGAGAGTAAAATATCATATAAACACACAAATACAAATATGATTTGCCAAATAAAGTTATGAAAACTAAAAAAAACATGACTTTTTTGTTATATTGAAAGTGTGCTTACACTTTCTGGAACAGTCTATAGACATAATATATTTTGTGATATTGCCGGTCTATTCTTCCAGAATACGTAAATTACGTTTTTAAGACTCTTACGCAGAAAAATACAATAGTTTTATTAAAACCTCAAAATTACAGCATTAGATGGTTTCATTTCTCTTTCCTCAACCTTCCTCTGGATTGAGCTCATCAGCACCCGCAAAGTAGAAACGGACTCGGAGATCAGCTAATTCCTTCCATTATGTCATCGCATTTGCTGGATTTCCTAGACTGACCCGCCGCTTCGTCGAAGTCGCATGTTTTGAAATTGCCCAATATTTTTCGGTTGGACGAAATTCCGGGCAATTAGGAGGATATTCTTTAGCTTGAGGACAAAATCTTGAACGACCTTAAAGAAGTGGCAGCTGGCAAAATCGGGCCACAAAGATGACTTTCGGATCTATGCTTGCGGATGAACGGCAATCCCGTTTTTCAGGGCATTCTTCGATGTTGGGATGTCATCGTTGAGGATGTGACGAATGATTTCGTTTTCAGGCCACAACTGCAAATCGATTGCCAAATCAGGCTTCCTTCACGAAATTATCAACAAACAATTCGCGAAATTGTCAACATCAATCAAAGTGCATCTTTTGTGTTGCGCCAAAACACGGTCGTAAAAGAGCCTGCACGCATTTTGACCACGGTATTCTGCTGTGTGCCGGTTCGGATGTTTCCTGACTCTTCCTCACCGTTTGAAAGTTGGCGTTGTACCTTCTGGCCACATCTCGGATCAAAAGATTTTAACAAACTTCAACACCTTGCTGCGCTGCTGACAATCCCTGGTTCCAGTTTGGTGCTTTAGACAAATTGTTGTTTTCGGCATCGTCAGCATTTTAGCCAGCTTGGAACCGGTCCGGACCACTCCGGATTTTCCAGGTGTGCACAACATTTTTTCTTCTTTCAAATTCCATTTCACATTATTTCTGAATGCGATCGACTATTTTGATCAAACCTGCACCGGTTGTTTTCCTATAGAAGTGTAAACAAACCACTGTCACAGATTTTCAATTTTTCAACCAATTTACTTTCATTCAACTGGCTAGCATGGACCGGGTCTCGAGATTAAGGTTATACAGGAAGTTCATATGCATATGGGGTTGGAAAAAAGTGACAATTCATAGGAAAAGTTTTGTAGGCCCATACAAAAACGTGACTGGGAGGGGGAGGAGTCTAAAAAATCACGCCACGGGCGTGACATTATTAATGGATGCTTCCTAACGTTTGCATTAAAAAAAATGGACAAAACGTCCATCAAACATAGTAACCGATGAGTCAGCAGACAAAATTCACAGATAGACTGACAGCTCTATCAGTCGAACTCTAACCGTGAAAGCAAAAACAGTGAAGCAACTCCGTTCAGAAGTGTGCGCGTTCAAAGAACGGCAAGCCGCCGCGTCAAAAACGGACATCGTGTGGAACTTCGTGGACGCCGGATACGCCCGTTCTGGCATCCAAGGCATCTTGGCACTATTAGGACAACAATCAGAGCATCGAGAGAAAGCTCAACAAGAAGAAACAGCGGTTCCGGACTGCCGACGACACTGAACGACAACAAGCCTAAAGGATGCTGAAGGGAAGACCGAGAGAAAAGTGTCTATATCGCTGCGTGCGCTTAGAAGGAGGTCAGGTTCAACCAGCCAAACAGTGAAGTACCTGGCAAACATGAACATACGTATCAGGAAGCGGAACCGGATGCTGAATAAGATGGGTCAATTCGATTTTCCCGGCGAGTCACGACGTGGCGGTGGTGATGGACGACGAGAACCTACCTCATCCTGGATTGCGAAGACTGGCAGGCACTTCGTATTTTACTTCTCCCGCGCAGGAAGTGAGCTCCGAGGTGAAGTTCATTTCACACACCAAGTTCCCCAAGAAGGTGAAGCTGTGGCTGAAAATCAGCGAAAAGGGGATGTCAGCGAGAGGGGATGTTCTTTCGCTCCGGACTGTCCGTGAATGGGAAATTTATAGTATGAAATGCCTGCGGAAGTTGCATCGTTCATCAAGAAATATTATAAGTTTGAAGACACGGTGTTCTGGCCTGGATCTAGGCGTCGAGCCCTACTCGATGCGATCGTTGGAGGAGATGAACGGCCGAATATCGATGTGGTACCCAATAATTTTTGCGGAAAACTGAGGAGAATTGAAGCTTGAAGCTGCAAAGGGTATTGATTATTTATATTTTAAAACATACAGTAACGATTCCTCTGATCTTATCTCGTGTGTAAAATTAGAACGCACCTAGTCACGGACCCAAGAAATAGCAAAGCTCTGAGTGCCATTCCAGTACATGGGTTAAAAGTGGTAGTCCACGCAAAAAACTCCGCTCACGAACCATTGATGAATGATGTAAATGATTAAATTATGAACTACCTACTTGAATACTCCTGTTATGACTTCCAGCCCATGATTGTAAAACTAATCCACTTTATTGCAAAATTGACTTGTGTTTATCAATGACCTGAACGCCATCGCTCGCAACCGGAGTTAACGGGTAACGTGCAAATTATGCCTGGCCATCATCGTTAATCAGACGTTACACACTTACCGAATCCTCTTTCCATTTCCCAACCCAATTCAACCGCGAATCAAAACAAACCCCTGGGTCAGTTATTCTAACTGCTATGACAAACACACGTCCGCATCTTTGCATTCATGTACTCATGTTGCCGTCCATGTAAATCCGCCCCGTTGTACCTACCGGGTAGGCGGCCCAATGCCTAATCCATTTCTCTAAGAGTCACCCGATGCTGCTCACCGCACTGGGGCGAGCGCGGACAACTCCTGACAGCTCTGGGTTCAGTCCCTGCTGGCTGCACAGCGCGGCGCGACACGACTCCGTTCGATGATTCTGACTGGCACAGGAGTCCAGTCGAAACATCTCCACCACCTTATGTGGCAGACCGCGTGCGGTATTTCACCCGGCAGGGTGCCACCACAGCAAGTGTGAGGCTGAGCAGGTAAAATCCTAAACTAAAGACCGACTGGCACAGGTAAACAGATCCAGAATCGCACGCCAGCAGTTGATCCGCATGAGTCTCGTCATGCCTTGTTTATGATTTCATAATCCGGAACGCTGATTCCAGTTCCCCGGTTACGAACGCGTTGTAAGCCGGTCTTGCGTTGGCCTGCGAGATCAGTGTAGCGCAACACAGCATGAGCCACGACATTTGCCTACCGCATCACCGTGCGTGTTGCGAGCGCAACCGAGCCGGAGGCCTCCACTCGTTTCGTGGCGGACTTGAACTGACGAGCGTGACGCTGACGGCTGGCTGGCACTACAAGGTGACTACCGGTTTTGGTTCCAACGAACTCCTCCAGAAGCAGAGTGCAGCTGCGTAACGCCTCACTGTGTCATTGTCCCTAAAGTCGGTCGTCTTGCTGAACCGCTCAGGGAATATGAACTTGTGATTACATTACCATATGCTAGTGCTAAGTCGCTATGCGCTTTGTGATTGATTACTTTCCGGGAGCGAAATATAATCTTGCCTCAGTGACATTGTTGTCTTTTCGGCACATCTCTCACCAGGCGCAATCAATCCCGATTTTATGTTCCCTTTGTATCCCAAGTCAAGACAGCAAATCGAGTTAGCATAAGCCGAAATATCGTTGCGTCCACCTGAGCGCGGTTTCTGGATTTGTTTGAAGCTAGATTTGGATCCAACTGCGACGGCGACGAGCGGTTCGATGGAAACCAGATTTTCTGAAAATGAGTCCACAATCTTGGACATTGCCCGCGAAACGACTGATGCCGGTGTCCGATGACAGAGATCAATAAACTGTTGTGAGAATGGATCACTGCAAATACCGCACGGTGCCTTTGATCGAGCAGCGGGTGTGAGTGGTTTCCATTGTATACATCCAGGCAACGTTGTTATTTTTATCGAGTCCACCGAACCGGCTTGTTGCCGTTATTTTTAATATTTTTCTCTTGAGGATGTAGGTCAAAGGAGATCTGCGGAATCGTGTATTGAGAATTTGAGAGAATCGCGTCGGTGTTATTTTTCTTTTGATCTAATCAATATTCTCGAATGTGGATATGATTCTAGTTCGTGTTTGGATCGTTTTTGGCAAATGATTGGAAACTGAACATTTATGCAACATAGGTATATGAGTAATTTGTTATTGAGTTTGTTTGTATAGCGGAAGGCTTGATTGCGCTAGATTTGTTGATGCGTTGGGTCATAATTTGTGCTTTAACAACAAGAGACTCAATACTGCGTCTAATAAAAACTTATTTGTGCAAATTCAGCATTGAATGTTCTACTACCAAGAAGATATAGTTAATAATATCAGAAAAGGCTTTTAAAATAGCCCAACATCTGTTCGCTTACCTGGTTTGAATAATTGAGATAAATTATTTTACCTTATAAATTAGTAAATTACCTCATCTCTGTAATAAATCTGGGAACAGCGTAAAGTCCATGTGAAATAATGTCTGCAGAAACTGTTACATACGGAAATCGACA
>JASCZW010020036.1:0-12891 GCA_034211315.2 Aedes japonicus | reverse complement strand
ATTTCGGCCACTTTTCTTTCTGTTGTTTCTTATTTACAAATCATTTGACCAGTGCTTGACTGTGGATCGGAAGGTTGGAAGTGGAACAAATCGAAAGGTATGCTCCCGAAAAATGGACAAGAAGGTGGTAGCCATTATTGAGAAAAAATCCCAATCTTTCTGTGCGAAATGTGGCTCGCAAAGTTGGGAAGTCAAAATCATAGGTACGAAAAATGGAGCAAAGGCATGGACTAAAGGCTTACAATGTGAAAAAGGTGCCCAAAAGTAATGACAAGCAAAATTTCACTGCAAAAAGTCCTGCTAAGGAGCTTTACACCCAATTTTTGAAAACATTTTCTTGTGTCATAATGGACGACGAAATATATGTACTCGAAGACTTTACTCAGCTTTTGGGTCTGGCTTTTTATACCACAATGCAAAGGAACGCTGTCGCCGAGCCATTTCAGAAAAAGAAGGTGTCCAAATTCCCGAAGAAGTATTTGATTTGGCGGGCCATATGTAGTTGTGGTCGAAAATCTAAAAGCTTCGTCTCTACCGGCACTATCTATAAGGATGTGTACGAGAAAGAATGTCTGCAAAAGCGGTTGCTACCGTTAATCAGAAGCCATGATTCTCCAGCTCTGTTTTGGCCTGATTTGGCCTCTTGTCACTATGCAAAATCCGTCCTTGAATGGTATAAGGTACAAGAGGTCGAATACGTGTCAAATAACAGCCAATCCACCAAACTGCCCAGAACATTGCCCAATACAGAAGTACTGGGCCCTCGTTAAGTGGAAACTCTTCGAAACAATGAAGAAAGCAAATGGTACCGATGATTTCAAGAGAAGATGAAGAACCATCACGGCGGGCGTATCTGAGGATACCGTATGGAATCTGATGGCGGTTGTACCACAGAGAGTTCGAGGATGTTACAGAGAGAAGGATTGACGTCTCAATCAACTGTTTTAAATGTAAATATTACTCTATCATTGTGAAATAAACAATCGGTTTCGTTGAATTAGGTGTAAATTATTTATGCTGCTATTATTTTGAGTTCCGAAATTAAACGTGGACAGGCTTTAAATGATCACGAGTGGCCCTATTTGAATGTTTTGGCACCTAACCCTATCTCTCATGCGATGCCCATTGAAGCATAAATAATATTTTTTACCAGTCTTGAAAGTCATAGCGAGAAACTAAATTTGAAAAATACCCACTTTTTAATTTTAGAAAATTATGTTAACAGGTAATTTCATAACGTGACAACTTCGGTCATTAGTAGACCTATACTGATCGTGGATGGAGCCGTGCTGAATCATGAGCGAAACAACATGTTGTTTTCATTTTAATCATTGAGTTTGCACCTTGAAAATAAGAATCATAAAAATGGACTGAAGATTTATGAGGAGCCCTGTATGGGTTTTATGACTTGTTTGGACTTAACACACGCGGTAATTCTGAAATAATAATTTTTTAACTACAGTCTAGGCATTAATCCTAAAACATGATTTATTTTAAGCCCTATTTTTATTCCAGTAAAGCTTTGTCCATTTAGAATCCGGAACAATAAAATCATCTGTATCTCGGTAATGAATTGACGTACAAATAAGATTAATACATCAAAACAAAGGTAATTTACTGTTCTTTAATGAAAAAATGTCAATACAAATCATTTCTCTTCGTGTCTAATGAAAATTTGCACTTTCTTCTGTATTCCTCCCATCAAACGCTGCACACCTCCGGAGTCAACTTTCTTGGCACATTTGTACCACATTTTGGTCATCTGAGTCGTTTTTCCACTTTTCTTAAGCTTCCGCTTCATTATTGCCCAAAATCTATCGATGGGCTGGAACTGCGGGCAGTTGGGTGGATTTATGTTTTTATCGATGAAATCTACGTTATTATCGCGGTACCACTGGATGACCTCCCGGCTGTAGTGGCAACTCGCCAAATCTGGCCAAAACTTCACGGGACCTTTATGGGCTTTAATGAAAGGTAGTACGAGGTATCTGAGGCATTCTTCCTTGTACAGCTTCGAGTCCATGGTCTTATTCGTCACGAACACTTTGGTTTTTGCTCCGCAGCTGCATATCCCTTGCCAAATCATCAGTTTTTTGGCAAATTTGTCATCTATTCGTGCCGTCGCCATGTAGAATGTTTGGCCAGGAAGCTGTCCGAAATCGATTTTGACGTAGGTTTCATCGTCGATCAGCAGGCATCCTTGGTAGTTCTTCGAAATCTGCTGGTACAATTTCCGAGCTCGAGTTTTGGTGACGAAACTTTGCTTCAACGTTCTGTTTGGTTGCTTGCCGGCTCGATAAGAACGATATCCTGCTCGCAAACGAATTCTTCGAACGGTACTGCGAGCAGCAGCGTATTTCATCTGATAGTCCAGGGTTTGCTCTGACGGTTCTCAACACCTTCTGGTTCAGCTTGCGGTCATATGTTCCACTATGACGCTTATTTTGAGGCATTCGATCCACGCTCTTTCGCCCCCTGAAACGTTTGAGCTCATCATACACGGTTGATTTGGCGATTTTCAACGTTTTTGGGATTTTTATTGCGGACCACGTTGGATTATCAACGTGGGTGCGCAGTATTTTTTCTCTCCTCTCGGCTTCCATCTGGAACAACTTTTGACTCACTCTTTGACTGAAACACCGTGAAATTTATACCACAGAAAGTGGGTGCCCAGGTAAACAAACCGCTGTAAAAGAATTCTTGCAGCGATCACTTTACGTACCGCTGCAACACAATAAGTGATTCCGGATTCTTACTGGATAGAAGTTTAATGTATGCGAGATCTAGCGTTCTCTTTATGTGCATTGAATTACACAGAATATTAAATGTTTATTTCAAACTGTGTACCTTCGTTACATATTAACACAGAGAACAGACATCCAAGTCAAATTCAAAAACTGTGTAAGAAATTTAACGGTCATTTCATAATCGTAATGAACTGGCAATAGCGTGGCGGCGCTGGCATCGCCACTCATTGACCAGCTTGAAATCTTATACATCAACTAAATTTCTTTGGCAGTTCAGTTCTTTCACCGCACGGTCAACGAATCTTACCAATGTTCGATTAAAAATCGCAAGTGGCCACAGCCCGAGAGGTGGCAATAGTGTTTTAACGTATTTTAATTTGAATCCTTACACAAGTTTTTTTGAGAAATATATTCTAGTTTGGATGTCTGTTCTCTGTGATATTAAGCTTTAGATCATTAAAATTTTCGTTAAAAGCTGGATATTCAAAGAGAAGTATTTTGTTTCATGAGGAAAAAAATGTCTGGTATTGAGCAAAGTCAAAGTGAAAAAATGAATATTTATTCGTATTTGTTCAGTATTTATTCGTAGTTTTGACAATTAAAACACTTTTTACTCATCAATCGTACGTGTTAGAAAAAATCTGTGAGAACCAATGGATTCAAGAAGATCCAATCTATAAAATCAAAGCCCAACATTCAAAGGGCAGTGTCAAAATGAAATGTGACTAGCAGGTAAGCCCATCTTTATAATAAAAATGAGTTGGGGTTTCCTTTGTCACGATTTAACTCGCGAGCGGAAAAACCGATCGGTGTGAAATTTTGTATGCAGAGATTTTTTAGGCCGGAGAATAATCTTATGATGGTTTGAGACCCCTCCCTTCACTGGAAAGGGGGGCTCCCATTCAAATGAAACACAAATTTCTACACAACTCGAGAACTAATCAAGCCAAAGAAACCAAATTTAGCATGTGTGAGTTTTTGAAGGCAAAAAAGGTTTTTATGGTAGCTTGAGAAACCTCCCCGTCATAAAAGGGGGGGCTCCCATACAAAGAAAACACAATATTCTGCATAACTCGGGAACTAATCAAGCAAACGGAACGAAATTTAGCATGTGGTGGGTTTTTAAGACAAAAAATGTTTCTATGTTGGTTTGAGACACCCTCCCATCCTAAAGGGGTGGGGGAGGGGGGGGGGCAGAGGTCTCCGATACAAATGAAATACACTATTCTGCATGACTCGAGAACTAATCAAGCAAATGGAACCAAATTTAGTATATGGTGGTTTTTGAAGACAAAAAATTGTTCTACGTTGATTTGAGACCCCTCCTCTTTCTGAAAGGGGGGGAATCTATTCAAGTGAAACGTAAATCTTTGCATAGCTCAAGAACTAAGAAGAGAAATGGAACCAAATTTCGCATGTGGAAGTTTTTGAAGGAGGGAAATGTTTCTATGGTGATTTGAGACTCTTCCGTCATATGAGGAGGAAGGGGGGAGGGGGTGCCCTCAAACAAATGGAACCCAAATTTCTGCATAACTCGAGAAATAATCAAGCAAATGGAACCAAATTTGGAATGGACGAATTTTTTAAGGCATGAAATGTTTTTATGGTGGTTCAAAGCCCCTCCTCCCTCTAAAAAGGGGGGCTCTCATACAAATGAAACACAAATTTCAACTAAACATGAGATTTGTAGTCAGTGTAGTCAGTGGTTTTTGGGTTCGGGAAAACATCTTATGATAGTTCGAGACCCCTCCCGCCTCTAGCAAGGGGGGATCCCATGCAAATGAAAAACAAATTCCTGCATAACTCGAGAACTAATCAAGCAAATAGAACCAAAATTGGTATGGTTGAGTTTTTGAAAGGCAAAAAAAATTTTTGTGGTAATTTAAGACCTCTCCTCACTCTAAAAAGGGGGGCTTCTATACATACGAAACATAAATTTAAACCAAACATGAGAACTATCCCTTCCGCTATGCAAATTTGTATGCAGGGGTTTTTGGGTCCGGTAAAGGATCTTATTATAGTTCGACACCCCTCCCGCCTTTAGAAAGGGGGGCTCCCATGCAAATGAAAAACTATTTTCTGCATAACTCAAGAACTAATCAAACAAATGGAACCAAATATGGCATGTGGAGGTTTTGTAGGCAAGAAATGTTTCTACGGTGGTTTGAGACCCCAAGCAAAAGAAACCAAATTTAGCATGTGTGAGGTTTTAAAGGCAAGAAAGGTTTCTATGATGGTTTCAGATTCCTCTTCGCCCTTAAAGGGGGGGCTCCTATTCAAATGAAATACAATGTTCTGTATAACTCGAGAACTAATCAAGCAAATTGAACCAAATCTGGCATGTTGAGGTTTTTGTAGATGAATACTGTTCCAATGCTTATTTGAAACCGCTCCCTTTTATGAAGGGGGGGGGGGGCTCCCATACAAAGGAAACACAAATTTATGCATAACTCGAGAACTAACCAAGAAAAAAGAACCAAATTTGGCATATGGAGGTTTTTGAAGGAGAGAAATGTTTTTATGGTCATTGAGACTCTTCAGCCTTCTGAAGGGGGGGGGGGGAGCTCTCAATCAAATGAAACACAAATTTCTGCATAACTCGATAACTAATAAAGCAAATGGAAATCAAATTTGGCATGTGGAATTTTGTGAAGGAGAAACATATTCCTATGGTGGTTTGAGACCCCTTTGCCCTCTGAAAGTGGAGGGAGGGATCTCCCATACAAATGAAACGCAAATTTCTGCATAACTCGAGAACTATTCAAGTAAATGAAACCACATTTGGCATGTGGGGGCTATTGGAAACAGGATTTTTATTTATATTTAAATGGACTTCTGTCTGTCTGTCTGACCGATCGGCCTGAAAATATGTATTCAGGTATTTTTGGGGCTGGGGAAGGTTCTTATGATTGTTTGAGATCGCTTTCCCCTTCCGGCTCGCATACAAATGAAACACAAATTTCTGCATAGCTTGAGAACTTATCAAGCAAATGGAATCAAAAATGGTATGCGGGGTTTTTTGAATGCAAGAAATGTTTCTATGGTGAATTCAAACACAAATTTCAACCAATCCTGAGAATTATCCAGGTAAATAAGCCACAAACTGTGTATTGTCTGGGTAAGAAGAATGTTCTGACGCGTCAGTTCTATGTAATGTTCATTTATTTAGTTGCAGGCGTAGCAACGCTCGCACCGGGATCAGCTAGTAAAATATAAAACTGGAACGAACGTTGTAGGGAAAAAACTATAGAAAAATGTGTCATCTATGCGAATACTTCAAGCTTAGGTGTCACTTTCAAAATATGAAACAATAGTGTAAGATTGCATACAATCCAAGAAATAGATGCAGAAATCTGGGGGTTTTTTTTCATTAGGGCGAATCTGCAATTGAGAGACTCTCTTTGATTACTTTCTCTTTCATTCATATTCCATTCAGCGTTACGTTTTTCATTCAACTATTTGTAGAGTATGCTAGCCAGCACTGTTGTGTTTCCATCTGTACTGAAGATTTCCTCAAAAGATTTATAATGGCGCTGTAATAAATGAAAGAGAGCGAGAGAGGAGAGAGCTTCTCATAGTTAGATTCGCCCGTTTGAAAAAAAATCCTAGAAATGTTTACATAATCACATATGTCACATATGAGAATGGCATAACTCGCTCTCATATTATGTCTTTCCGTCGAAAGAAGTCTAATTTTGCAAAAAAAATATTTAGAAATTCCCAGGCATTTCAAATTTTCATCGCAAATATTTGAAAAAAATAAAATCTGGAATCCCTGCTTCAGTGTACAAATAAGAACCAATCAAGCCAATCCTATTTTATTTCTCTCTACATTTTCCATTACCCACTGATTTCAATCATAACAGAAGTCACGGGAACATCTTCTTTATTGCCCCAATTTCATCGTGACATCGTTTGAATTAAAGTCCCTGCGACTTGATGTAACTTTAATTTCGAACAAACCACAATTCGATCAATATTGTGGCAAAATTCACCGTGCAAACCAGCCACCATAAATATTATTTAATAATTCCACCAACATTGTTCCATAAACGATCCGCGGAAAAGCAAATCGGACAATCATCCGTTGGCGGGAATACCTTTTTAACGGGAACCGAAAGCATAAATAAAATTAAAAACTTTTAACGAACTTTGCTCGGATTTGATAAGATTAAGGCACCGACGGAAGTAAGCACTCCGAAAACCCGTCGCAAAGGGGAATGGGTGAACGCTAATGTTTTCTCCGAATCACTGTGGACTTAGGAAGTACAAACAACCAGTTCGGCGGGCAGAAAAGTTGGGAAGCTCCATTAGCTCGTCAGTCGAAATGTTTCCTGGTGATAACTTGAGCAAATGTTGAATTTGATCAAATTATTCATCATCCGTGAGGATCATGTCCGAGCAAGTTCGCGGGTACACGGTTCAATCGGATTTGCGCAAAATGTGGCCACAGTAGCAAAACGATTCACGGTTCATCAGCACGTTTGTTTACAGGATGAATGCCAATCAACTTCCAACCTCAGGCCGCCCACACGAGCTGCCAGCACCAGAAAAAGCAACGACAGCCAGCGTGCGGTCTTTTTATTTCGTGATTCGTAATTCGAAAATGTAATGAATGTTTACGACTATAATGGTGACGACGTAATTCGGGTTTTCTTGAATTTCGCTATTCAAGTTCGGTTGAAATGCTTACACTGGGAAGGGGAGGGGTGACTTTAACCGTTATTTAATTCACCCATTAAATAGGCAGCAGGATGGATGGAAGGAGGGTGAACGTTTTATCAAAATCGAAGTTGGCAGTTTTATAGCGCCGGTGACGTTTAAAACGGGGGTTTCACCGGTCGAGGGGTCGGATTATTCGCTAACAGGTAAAAGTTAAAGTTGAATGATTCGTCAAAAACGAGAACCAACCAAGATTGTGGCGACTGATTTAGCCACACCAGAAGAAGTACGCTTATTGAATGTCTATTAATTACCGTAGATCGTTGGCAGCAGGGATGCCAGATATTTTTTTCAAATGTCTGTGATACAAATTTGAAATGTCTGGGAATGTCTATAAAAGTCTGTAATTTTTTTTTAGAAAATTAGACTTGTTTCAACGAAATGACGTAATAAGAGTGCGAGTTATGTCATTATCGCTATTTGTGTGATTATGTAAACATGTCTGCATCTATTTCTTGGATTGTATGCAACCTTACACTATTATTTCATATTTTTAAAGTGAAACTGAAGCTTGAAGCATTCGCATAGATGACACAATTTTCGATAGTTTTTATCCCCCTGTAACGCTCTTTCCAGTTTTGTATTATAAAATCACAATTTTCATTTGATAAAATCAACAGACTTTTTTTGATTTAACAATAACCATTGATGGTGTGTACCATATTTTGAACATCACTCATGATCATCAATATCATTATGGTCATATGAATGATTTTTGTATAGATTGCTTCTTCGGTTAGTCAGTGATTATCTCTTAAATTTCAGGGAACCTCTCTTCTGATCTTCTGCAAGGCTCTTTGCTTTATTCTGGGAAGTTTCCTCCTGAACTTCAGGCAAAATTCCTCATGAACTTTCTTGGCAGCCACTTCTTATTTTCTTCGAAATTCACATTTAGAACCCAACCTTACCTTCCAGAAACATTTGGTAACTTTTTTCCTGAACATAGTACTTTCTAAACTTCCGATAAGTCCTATCCTGAACTACGAGGAGAGTTTCTGCAAAACTTTGAGAAAGTACTCTCCAGAATTTCTTGGACAAATCTTCTTAAGTTGTTAGAAGTTTCTTCCTGAACTTCTGATAAGTTCTTTTCTGAACTGCCGAAATAATCTCTTCTAAACTTCAGGTGAATATTTGCCTGAACTTCGGGGAAGTTTCTTCCTGAACATCTGAGAAATTCCTTCTTGAACTACTAGAAAGATCTCCCTATACTTCTGGAAAGTTTCTTCCTGATTTTATCAAAAGAATCTACCATAACTTCTGGGGTTTCGTGAACTTCGGAAGTTCTCAGTCCTGAAATGCTGAAATGTTCGATTCGGAACTTTAGGGAAGCTCTCTAGCACTTCTGGGTAGTTCCAACTGAACTTTTGGCAACTTCTGAGAAGTTCTCTTGTGAACTTCTGAGGAGTTCTCTAATGATTTTTTGAAAAATTTCTTCTTGATCCTACAGGTAGTGCCTCTCTGGCAGGTTTCTTCCTGAAATTTGGGAAGTTTTTTCTGAGCATTCTTTCCAAACTTCTGATTGGTCCCATCCAGAACTGTGAGGAAAACTTTATTCCAAAATTTTTAGGAAAATTCCCTTAAATTTGTTCTTGAAGTTTCTTCCTAAACTTCTGAGAAGTCCTCTTCAGAACTTTTTGGGAAGTTTTCTCCAGAACTTTGGAGAAGTTTGTTCCGGAACTATTGGGAAATTCGTGCTCAAATAAGAAGGAAGCACCCCAATGCTCCTGGGAAGTTTCATTTTTTTCTCTCTAAAGAATTTTGAGAAATCCGTATTCTGAAATGCAGATTGATCTCGTCTGAGCTTTCTAAAAGCTGCCAAGCACTTCTAGGAAGTTCCAACTAACCATTCGAGAAGTTTCTTCCGGAACTTCTGGTAATTTATTTCCTGAACTTGAGAGAAGTTCTTTCCTCAGTTTCTATGACGCATCGTCCTGAAGATTTTTTTCCTGATTTTTTGATAAATTATAGGTAGTGCTGGAACATTCCTGAAATTTGGGAATGTTTTTTTTCTGAACTTCTGGAAGTTCAACTTTGAATTTCTGGGAACAACTCCAAAACCTCTGAAAAACTCCAAACTTCAGAGAAGTCCTCTTCTCTACACTCTTTCTGAAGCTCTGATAAGTCCTCTCCTGATTATTGGGGAAGCTCTGTCTTGAAATTCTGGTAGTATTGAACTTCGGTAATGCATTTTTGAAGGTTCTTCTAGCATGAACTGGTTGCGTCCAATACTTCTGAGCAGTTTCTACCTGACCATAGGAGAAGTTTTTTTCGAGGAAGTCTCTAAATTTCTCAAATATGATTTGTATTGTTTTGAACTTTGATTTTCGATGTGACTTAATAGCAAAGGACCAATGTTACCAACGCTTTGACAGTAATTTTTCGCATGGGTTTGAACACGCGTTGGATTGAACACTACATAAGTAGGGACTCCATGTTACCCTCGGAAAGGTCCTATACGATACTTATCCAAGTGGCCTCCAAGTGGCCCACCGCTTTCGTTACTTCAAGGATTTCTACTTTAAATGACACCTACGATATTTCAAAATATTACAACAAAGCTTCATACCGTATATACTATACTGTTCAGATCCTCGTACGTTTTAAATCCGAACGTCAGAGAATACCTTTATTTGGAATTTAAAAAACATTTCAAATGTCTGTAAAATCTGCAACATAAATAAAATGTCTGCTAAATGTCTGCATCGTTAAAAAAGTCTGCAATAAAAATGAAATGTCTGCAAATTTACAGACATGTCTGTGAATATGGCATCCCTGGTTGGCAGGATAGTGATGATTTTGTAGTAAATAAGAACAGCACATTGAGAGTTTCAGATGAAATGAGTTGAAACTAGCAGTGGGCGATCTCGATCCATTTTTTACTGGATCGATTTTTTGGGGTCAATTTATCGATGTTTTGAATCAATCCTATACTGCTCGATTTTTGACTGAATCGATTTTTTAGTGGGAGAAGCGGCTTTCAAACCCCAGAATTATTGTTCACGAAACAGGTAGTCAGTGACTCAATAAGTGATTGAAACATGTTAAAATGTTATTACAGGCTAGGTACACTTTGACAATTTCTTCACCTCGCTCCCGCTTTTTCGTTTAGCATAGAAACCTTCAATTCCAACAGTGTCACCTGCTAAGCTATTTTCGTATTATGCCCGAGCCCGTTTGGTGAAATTTTTACCTGTCACTGTCGTTCCGGTTTTATTTACAATATTTTGTCTGCGTCTAAAAAGAATGGTTGGGAAAAGCGACAAGAAATGTAAGCTAAACCCTGAGTGTACCTATGGTCTCTCAGATGGAAATTTATTTACACGAATTTCCATAGAACAATAAAACAACACATCAAAAATAATTCACTGCTTTTGTGTAATAGAAGATTACATTGCCCTTGGTTGAAGGTATACTAGAAATGATTCAATTAATCAATAAATCAGCCTTAAGCTTACTTAAAAGAGTTTGATCTCTGGGAATGTAACAAATTACCTTACATTTGCTTTTACAATTAATAACTTGTAATTTTATAAGTTACAAATCGATTTTCTTCGAACCGATTCCTCCGCAGTCGATTTGTTCTAAAATCGATTTTTTTAAATTTTTGGAATCGATTCAGCAGAATCGATTTTTTGTGTGTAAAATGCCCATTGCTAGTTGAAACCATAGGAATTCATTTTACATTGATAAGTTTCCTTACTTTCTCTTGATGTGACACACGACCACAAATTTAACTTAATGATGAGTCATTCATAATTTACCCTAGACAACAGAGAAGTGAGTCAAATTTGAGTAAATGGCACTTGTCATTGTCGAGTCGAGAAAATTCAGCGCCAGCATTATAATAGGGCGAATCTGCTTTTGTAAACAATGGCTTTCGCAGTCTTTTTCGCGTTTTTTGTTCATTGTTAGGTTTTTTCCTTCGCTGTCAATTTTTTTCGTAGTCTTATAAAGCGAGATTTTTGTTCAAGAATTTGTCGCGAGTGAAAGTTCTAATGGAATCAGCAATAGTAGTGGATCCCGACAAAACAGATGATCCTGAAAGTCATTTTGAAGAAGAAATGTTGATATTTGCCGATTTCGAAGGCAATTGGACTGCCGTAGAGCTAGCTGAAACTAAGTTTCGAGTGAAGGTAATCGGAATTGACTCGGAGGTAGACATCAACAAAGATGTATAAAGAGGATCGTACGATTTATAAGTACAGCTGCCAAGGAAATAAAATGATTGGCTGATCGTTCGAGTGGCCACCGTCGCCGCCTGGAGGAGGACGCGTCCATTTTATCGTCTCGCCGCCATCACCCGTCAGTTGTACGCCGCTTTTTTTTGTCGAGAGAGTGAGTTTGCTAATTCTGGGGAGATTTTTTCAAATCGAAAGATCCGAATTTCGCACGATTTTTACACCGGTTCTGGTTCGAAGGTGTCAACAAAGTTTAGCTTATTCCGGTTGACATACAAAATAGGCGTTTTTTTCGAACGAGAGAGGAATGTTTTTCAGGTGAAAATTGTATGTGAAAAGTTTTGGGTTTGTCTTTGTCGCCGTCACCGATAAAGCCGCTTAGAAAAGGATTTTTTTCTGCCGATGAATTTGGTGCTGCTGATGATGTATTTATGAATGAATGAGAGAAAGAGCGTGATTTTCCAATTCCGGCCCAATATTGGTAAGTAATATTCCCAGTAACTCAATTTTAATCAACCATATTGAATACATGTAACCAATCCACAAATAAAGTATTGAAACTCATCATATTTTTATCTCATGAGTGTCTATGAAGGTTGTTTGGGTTTCCAGCACTTTCGGCAATGGATGTCAGGATAATTATAAAATTTTCAAACTATTGTAACGCCGTGGTACGCAAAGAGAAGTGGTTCTATGACACTCAACATGTTTGGCGAAATGTTAAATGGAAGTGGATAGGCTTATCTCGGTGACATTCTTCTCTTTTCAGAGAGCGAGTAATGGCGCTATAACCATAAGCCATAGGGTGCTAGGACTATAGTTAATGCTAAAGTCCCAACCGTTTGAAGAGAAATGGAGTATCACTTAACCTTCTTAGACAAGATGCTCCCAACGACCATTTTTAAATATTGTTTTGTTCTGTACACCAAACAGTGCATCCTGTTTAACTATTCTCTCCGACTATTAATTTCCTTTTTCCTTTGATATCTACTGGAGGCTACGTGGGTTCCCCGTGTCTTCTTAAGGTAGATACCAAATCCTCCCTATCACCAACGGTTGCATGGACGTGGCCAGGTGAGCGATCGAGGAGTGTCTTCGTGGAGATTATTGCGTGAAGAAACGTAACAGTAACCGTAATCAGGTTTCGTTTCATGGTGGCATGCAATATCTTCAACGAATTATTCCTCATCGTAGCTCCATCCACGAGGTGTGCAAACGTCAATGCTAATGCTAATGCTAAAATT
>JASCZW010020035.1:0-12890 GCA_034211315.2 Aedes japonicus | reverse complement strand
TGGTCAATCAAACGGGGTAAGCGAGGTAAGCATCGATGAATTTCAGAGCACATAAGAACTAGATTTATACACAACTGAAGAAGTTACAAAATGCCCTCTTGACCGTAACACTGACTTACTAATAACATTACATAAAGAGACGCAACGACCTCCCAAACTCTTTTAAAGAAAACCTTTTCTCTTGTAAGTCCCATCAGTACACCATAAAAATTATACTGGGACTGCTGAGACTTGTAACATCAGACGTTTAGTGACTGGTAGAATTCAAATATGTCGACGACATATTGTCAACTTATTTTTGATTCGAGAAAACTGCTTTTATAGTGCATAAATGATGAAACAAACTACAAAAGATCAAAGTAAACACTGACAAACCAAATAACAAAAAGACGAAACGACATCATACAAAACAGTGGACATGAACATAATTGAGAGAAAGGGAAAGCAAACTTGAAAATGTAACACCTTTTAAGGCAGAGCCAACAGCGTCTCTCTGGACGACATGATCCTTGCACTGCTGGTGAAATGCTTCAAAAAGAAGTTAGGTTATATCATTCTAACACACAATACAATAACTTCTCAATTTTAGTTCTAGAAAACTGCTTCGGAAGACTCTCATAGCACATAAAATGACACACTTTACGGACTAAACTACAAAAGACTGAAAAATTACGAAACGCCATATTAAACTTGTAAACTTAACACTGACTAACAAAATAACATAGAGACAATTTAAAAAAAGAACAGTCGAAAGGACTCAAAATTCTCAACGTGACTCCTTCCGAGTCATTTGCAACAGTGTCTTCTTGGACGACATGTTCTGTGTACGACTAGCAGTAGAAACCTATTCAAAGTCACGGCAGTAAACCTTTAAAAAAACATGTGGACTGCCGTCACGTGCTCTCGATACATCTAATTTTATTATTGCTTCTCTAAGGTCCAGTACATTCACGCTATTGACGCTAGCACCACTACCAAACTCTGGGAAGAATTCAAAATATTCGTGATCACGGTCTTCATCCTTCCCGCATAACGAAAAACAATTTGCTATATAGTCAAAACTATATTTCGAATATAAGATATATTATCACATTTTATGTTATTGTTATCGAATAATTTAACCTCATTTTCGCCATACAACCTCTACATTAACACATATTGTTAATGTTTGCCATATTGCCATTGAAAGGTTTTTTATTGTCTGCAATCGGTGTAGATTATATACCAACTGTTTGGCATAGAGTACAGAAAAAATTTTGTTCGTGAAAATTGCCATATTTTTTATGGTAACCTAACTTAACCTAGTTTTCTAGTTACAGGCATTCCACTAAACAGCTCAAACCGTGTAGGATTCTAACTTACCGCCTATTCAGCATATTGTTATTTGGCCTTTTACCATCTGACATATTGTTAAAACTATATAGGAGATTGTTAGTTTATCATTGTCAACTATAAGGGTAAATGTCGTAACAATAACGGAAGCGGTCGTCATCAATAAGGGAAATGGTCCAGGAATGGTTTGTGATTATGCGGGTCCTTTGCAGCTCCATATTTTTCTGAAGGATGTTATCCTTGATGTTGTATGTACTAGTATTGGAAAAAGACCTTAGACATGTAGAAATTCAAATTTTTACTAATATTATGAAAATACGACGAACACCAGCTGTCACCGCTCAACAGGAACTCGTCTCATATAGCTGTATTTAATATCGCAACGGCCTCAGCAAGGCCAATCTAAATACTTTACACCCGAGTTTATTTACACATTCTCATTCTATCGACTGTTCGGAAAATAACCGCACCTCATTCTAAAGAAGCTACAACAAAAGCATGCCCTTTTCGGTGCGGTGTTTGTTGTGTGGTGTAGGTAAGATGTATTTTTTGCGGCTTTCGCTTTTCGGGCATAATAATTTTCACACACATTATCACCATAGAACGATTGGAATGAAATCACCCAAAACGATGCACTTGGGATCTGACCATAACCTATTAGACTTTTATCATAAGTGCTCATTGGATTTTCCTATTAGCAGAAAGTGTATGGCCATGAAGATTTATGTTTGACATATAACATCAGTGTTTAACAATCTATGATCAATGTGAACATTATCAATAATAAAGATGGACTATATTGCCTTATTACCTAAAATATTTTAATCCATAGGGATGGTCCATTAATTATGTCACGCAGTAAGGGGGGATGGGGAAAAACGTGACGATCCATACCAAAAAAATTGAAGGTACATACAAAAAACGTGACGTGAGTTATAAAAAGTCATTTTTTGCGTGACGTAATTAATGGTCGTTCCCATATTCACTAGGGCGCCTCAAATTTCCGATACATATCCAACACACCCAATCGATTCCTAGCCGCATCCTGTTCTTTTTCATAACAGTTGAGCTTGTTCCAAATTATAAGAATAATGGTCCTTTGAATGTCATTTTTTTAAAAGAGCATTATTATGAGCTGTTTTGGCTTTTTGACATATAGCAATGCTTACGGAAATGTGGTTACGAGTTATACTTCAGCTCCAATTATAAGTATGTTTTGAAGGATCGGCAGATTAATTAGATATCTAATTTATTTAATTACTTAATAATTTATTCAAGAAGGTCGATGCTCAGCGTATTTGGTTTCGATGCCAAGAAGAATATGGTCTAACACTCAAGCCTGCATGCAAATAGTGTTGCCTTTAAAACTGGGATCATTCGTATGTGAGAATGTAAAGGGATTCATAAACTACGTTAAATTTTCTTGAAGGGGAGGGGGGGGGGGGGAGTTGTCTAACCAAAGTCTACGCTTCATACTAAATTTTAAAATTATATGTTAAGATAGTCTACACAGAAAAAAAATTTTAACAGGCGCGTAAAACTTCCTTTTGTTAATTCCAAGCCAGTGCAGGCGACGAAATTTTTTGCAATCTTCCATACAACAGATCTTATTCCAGCGATATCTGGCTTAAATTTTCACGAAAGATCCCATTAATTTAAGGGTCGTTATTATTAAGCCGAAAGCGGCGGGTATGATTCCCGGTCCGAGCGAGGAAATCTTTGATTGAAATATGTCTCGACTTCCCTTGGCAGTACGGATCCATTGTGCTTGCCACAGAACATATAATTTCGTGCATTGGTGTTGGTTCGAAAGCTCTCAACTAGTAACTTTGGAAGAACAATGAGTTGACAGCCGGAATAAAGCGCTTGCTACAGAAGCGTAAAAGCCTAAGAAGAAGTTTAATAGAAACGTGGTAAATCTGTTGCAAAGAGCAATTTAAAATTGCTTAAAAGTTTAAAAATATTTCCTCACGCTGTTATTCTAAGCAACAAAAGGTTAGTATTTGCCATAATAGAAACTTCTAAGGGTGGTTGAAGTTCACTGCCGAAAATGCTCAAACTTTGAGAAGTTTCATCAAACTACACAGAAAAAATAATTAATTTTAACATGCGCGTAAAATTTTCCCTCGTTTAATTCCAAGCCAAAGGAGGCGTAAACAACGAAATTGCTTGCAATCTTTCATGCGCCATTCAAGAATGTTTGCAACCTTTCATGCAACAGGCTAGATTCAGGCGTTATCTGTCTTAAATTGACATGAATTATCCCATTATTTTCTGCCAAATCTAGCATTTCCTTTATGTGCATTAGATAACGCAGAAAATTCAATGTTTTATTTGTGACAGTGATGGGCGCTTTATAATGTGTGACTCTAAGATATTTGGTTTCAAAGTGAAAAATGACGAATATTTTGCCTAGCTTGCACATATGAAGAAATGACCCTGGTTAAAGACCACGCACATGTTTGATTAGGATCCTATTTATAAAACAAACCTGGCGTGATATCAGCACATATTGAGCTTCTGTAAATATTTCCATTCAAACCAATAATAATAATTTCCAGTGACTCACAAAGGAGACGAAATTTACGCCATTTCTATTTAAGGAAACCGAAAGCCCTGCCTGCGTTCTTACGGATATGATTCATCCCACACAGGAAGCTTGTGAACCTTTTTCGTTTCGCAATCAAATCATTTGATCTTTTACCTTTGCATCGTGGGCGTCTCCTCCGCACTTGTCCGAACAACGACACCGCCATTGACAGAGCAAATCAACCATGGGACCCCGTATCATTTATTCTGCCACATTGAATAATGGAAATTCATTCAAGAGTTTTCCATCCGAAACGATTACTTTCGCTTATCTGACCAACTGAAGCGGACTGCGCCATACGGGCGTTGTGGTCTGCGGAAAATTCATTTCATCTCGTCTAGCCATAGGGTCTTTCGAGGTTGCTGCAACCATTTACTGGAAGCGATGGTGAACGCCAGCAGCGGTAATCATTCGAAAGTTTTATCTATTGTACCAACAATAATTATGGTGCGGTAACAGAGTAATCCAGAGCGTAACGTTTTTAGGAGAAGGTACAATTGTTGTTGTGGGTTGTGAGACGTGATATGAAAGATAACAGAGTTTAAATCTAATGAAGTACAGTGTTCTTCCTTACACACTCTGTCCAACATCTATAAGACCACCCCCAAATTGTTTAAAATCAACTATAATAATAAAAAATTTGAGTCAATGTGTAGCAAGTTATTGTTTGTCTTAGATTTATTTTAATTAAAAATTCCTTCTATTACTTTTGTAATAAGATTTTATAGACCATTTCAAATATTACGAATTTTTTTAAATAAAACTTATAGAAATCAGCATATTGTAAGTTCAATAATCCGTAGCCTTGCCATTTCGATTAATGACCTGAAAAATTCGATTTGGCATAGTGCTTACTAAATTCAGTAGAACAGATTTCTCAATTTTGTCCCATTCTATCGTAATAGCGGACTTCAGCTCATCAACAGTGGCATACTGCTTTCCGTCAACATAAATCCTGCGAACCAATATCCCCAATGGTTTTCGACTGGATTTAGGTCAGGAGAACGCGCCGGCCAGTCGAGCAAATCGAGTTTTTGGTTCCTGAGCCATTACTTTGTTTCCTTACTGGTATGAATAGCCGCATTATCCTGTTGGAACGTAAACTTCTTTGCGCAAAAAAGGCGTCCTTCAAGAATACTGATGTAGTCCTTACTATTCATTTTGAAGGACGTGAATGCTATCTTCAGCTTCCATGCCACCCCCGAAGTTCCGAGTTGTAAAATATTGTTCTTCCTTTCTTAAATCGCGCCAGTATCCATTGAAGCCGTCCGGACCATCCAGGTTGAACTTCTTTTCGTCGCTGAAGATTGTCTAAACATGTTAAAAAAATAAAGAATAATTTTACCGGTTTTAGAGCCATAGTGGAATATTAAACGTTCCGAAAAATAACATGTAACCAAAGCTTACCAAATCCCACTGTCGATTCATGTGACCTTTTGCAAAACTCAGCCGTTTCTCAACTTGGGAAACTGTACGGTTAGGAGCATTAACCTTTTTAGCCCTTTTAATATGAGGGCTTTTCACCAAAACCTGACGAACTATCTCCCGGCAAACCTTCAAATTCAAAGTTTGCTTGATTTGCATCAAGGATTTAGTCTACTTACTACTTTACTAACTCCCTCTTCTCGCGATCAGTTAGCTTTGATTTCCGTGGAGCTCTTTTGTTTTTTCCGTATCCTTCAGGATTAGCGCGATGATTGCGCACAACTTGATGGGACCGGCAAATCTGCCGTCCGATTTCCCTTCTCCCCCTTTTTTTGGTGAAATGCCTCGATTATTCCCTTCTCCTTCTCCGTGAGCACTTTTCCCTTGGGTATTTTGATGCAGCAAAATAAAAACACGCGAATCTGCCAATTGTCTTATACAAAATGGACACGGTAAATCGCAAAAATAGTAGTTACTGTTTGGTGCGTTCACGCACACACACGCATATTACCATGCATGGGGCAGGGTTCACTCGCACAAACATGTCATGGTACAAATTGAAGTGATGTTTTTTCTTCCTGAGGTGGCAGTCAAAAATTATCTGGTCTTATTGAAAATGAACAGAGTTTATTAGACACTTGTTTGTCCTTAAAGGTGAATGGACTTTCTTCGAAAAACACGTTTCATTTAGATTTCATTTTGGCAGATATATCAAAATATATATTTCAGTCCACTATGAATGAAATTTTAAGGACGCTCAGATGCCGATCAGCGATACAAATATCATCTAAACAACATTGACACACCCCTCGCATTTCATGGTTTTTGACATTTCATTGTTTATATCTGTCCTAAATGTTCCTGCTGCCTTCAACAGGATTGTTTTTGAAACAGTGAAGATGGCCGGAGAGATAATTCCTCTTCAAGTTGGTAATTTCATAGTGCGCGATTGTAAAAGAAATGAATTCCGACGCAAAATAGCCGGAAAATATGGGATTAGCCGTGGTGCAGTTCAGAAGATGGAAGTGCTGCTAATCGATCTAGAAGAGGATCAAAACGCATAAGCCAGATAGCCGTGGGACAATAAAGACAGTGAACAGTGAAAGAATGGTTGATCTGCCGATTTCTGATCAAACCATTCGACGACGAATTGGTGAACATGAAGAGCCAATTTTGCTCGGAAGCTACCATTTATAAGCCAAGTCAACAAGGCGAAACGACTCGACTAATGTTTGGGTTTTCTGGTCGAATGAATCAAGCTTCAAGCTTTTTCAAGAAACGACGTTTAAAAATATGGCGAAAATGTGATGAAGGGCTACAGGACAGACATCCCCACCCAACTATGAAATTCGTTGGAGGAAATCTTAGCGTTTGGTGCTGATTCTCATGGTTTTCTGTTGGGAATCTGTCCCAAATCAATGGTATTATGACCGCAGATGGGTACATCGATATTCTGTGTGAAAATCCGGAAGAGTTGGTGTTGTTGTACGTAAGACTTTGAGTTTGAGCATAGGTCATCACGCCAGAAAGACGACCTCGGCCCTACAAATCGAACCCATCAACACATGGACCGGGACTAACGGCTTTACTTCCCTTTCAAAGGAAGACGTGATCAGAAATTTGAAGAAGTCGTTGCTAAAACTAGGACTGAAAAATAACTACACGTTTCAGCAGAATAATGATCCTAATTACACAGCAAAGAAAACATTTGCTTTCTTCCATTCCTGTCACAATGAATGGCCACCCAGTTGGCACCCAGTTTAAGCAAAGAAAAGTCATTTTAAAAGCAGTTCTATTCTGGATGTTGTCAAAAAGTTGGGTACTTATAGCGTAACGTCCAACGTGCCAAGGCAAGAATCCATCTACACTGATCATGTTTTTTCGTAAATTCCGTAATTAGTTTTGTAAACATAGCTTTCGTACATAACACTCATGATTCACAAAGTGTACGAAACATTCGTATTGCTTCATTATACATTGATCATTCAATGTATAAAATGGATTTTGTGCGTACCAGCCAATCACAGTTCCTTTTGTATTGTATCCACACAAGTTGTTGTTGAGGAAGGCATTTTTTACCTTCACACGAAAGAAAAAGTATCACACTCTTCGAACTGAGAGCTGCGAATTCTTGTTCCTTAATCACGCTACTACTCACAAGTCATCATGGCCTAGTGAGATTTAGAAGCAGCTCTTCTGAATATAAGATCAATTCCCAAATCCAAAAGGTTGATTTGAACTCTATCAAATAAATTGCGCTTGATCAAGTTGCGGCAAAATGTCGTAAAAGCATAAATGTGTCGCCAGAACAAAAGCTCCACAAATGAAAACTTACTTATCATTTACCTTTCACTGGCTCCCCTTCTGGTGCTTCTTGGTTGCTCCAATACTGAGGTGAATTATTAACCGGAGTGGGATTCCGTACTAACGCCTGTCGGTATTATGTCATCAACGTCGGAAATAGTCATCCTATGTAGATTAAATCGTATTGCTGATTAATCAGCTTCACTTAATCCGAGGTAGATCCATCCCCCTCGACAGACTCTTCGCTTATATCTGCATCTACACTGGTATCGCCGGATGATTCGCTGTCCGGCAAATTGGCATACGGATCGCTCATCGACGTGGATTCTGAAGAGGAAATTACCGGGCTGATCAGATTCTTGCGAATGTGCGAAGTGAGCAACACGATGTTCTGACGCGTCTGCTGTCCCGTTCCTGCCCGTTTGGAAATTGACTATTCCGTTTATGTCCAGAAGCATCCTCCACCGGATCAACCCATTCTTCGCATTCTTCTTCGTTCGCGTCGGAATCAAGATCCGGTTCATCTTTTGTGTCAACGTTTTCAATGATGCAGTTAACAGGTCTGGCCTGGTGGGAAACGGCCATCGAAGAGGTTACTATCGATTGAAATAGAGGACTGCCTAGTCGGTTATTTGATTCCGCAAGTATGTGTCAAACCGCGGGATAGTTTTGAATATTCGATTTGATTTTCAAGTTCCAATGGTAAGTACAGCCTGTAGCTAGCCTTACATTTCCTTACCAATCAGACCAAGGCCGGTGTGGCCTCTGTTATACACAAAAGTTGTCTCTATTGTATTCGATCCATGGCTGGACCTGCTGTCTGCGGAGAGTCCGCAGGTCGCCTTATACTTGATCGATCCACCTTGCTCGTTGCACGCCTCTTCTTCTTGTACCTGTCGGTTCGTTTTCGAGAACCATTTTAACAGGGTTGTCGTCCGACATTCTTACGATATGCCCAGCCCATCATAGTCGACCGATTTTGGTGATGTGAGGTTCTCCCAGCAACTTGTGCGATTCGTGGTTCATTCGCACCTTCCACGTTCCGTCTTCCATCTGCACACCACCGTAGATCGTACGCTCACCTTCCGTTCAAAGACACCAACGGCGCGTTGTTCCTCCACTAGCAATGTCCATGTTTCGTGGCCGTAGGGAACTACCGGTCTAATTAATGTCTTGTAGATGGTCAACTTTGTAGTTCGGCGAACTTTGTTCGACCTTAGCGTCCTTCGGAGTCCAAAGTTGACACGATTGCCAGCCATAATGCGCCTTTTTATCCTCTCTGCTGGTGTCGTTATCGTCGGTCACCTTCGAACCCAGATACACAAATTCGTCTACTACCTCGATTTCATCACCGTCGCTCTGAACTCGTGGTAGGAGGCCACCATTGTCTTCTCGTGAGCTTCTTCCCTTCAAGTATTTTGTTTTCAACGCATTAATCACAAGCCCAATCCTACCAGCTTCAGCCTTAAGCCTAATGTGCGTGTCCGCCATCGTTTCAAAGTTACGTGCTACGATATCTACGCCATCGGCGAAGCCAAAAAGTTGGAAGTCTGAAGATCGTGCCACTCGTGTCTTTCCCAGCTCTTCGAATCACACCCTCCAAGGCAATGTTAATCAGCAAACACAGCTGGCCACAAGGAAGCTTCGGAAGTCAGGGGAGATCCGGTGCCACATCGATACTCATAGTGGGTAATTTGGCACGGGACAACTGTGCATCCCAAAACGCTATGTAGAATCGGTGCAATGGCAGTCTGGTAATGCCGACCAACTTCTCTGCAAAGTTCGGAGACTTTTGCCACAGTTCCATAAACATATGCTGGTTCTTTTTACGTTCCAGGAAGCGAGCATTTTGACATTACCGGAAAATTGATCAGATATTTGAAAGATTTCCGACCCTGCAATAGTTCCGTCGTTAGGATCGAGCAATCTTCATCGGACCAGAAGCTGTGGGCTGTTGAAAAATATCCTCGTCTAGACAGGGTGGGAAAATCTTTCAGTTGTCTGCACTACTCCATGCAGGAGATTTGTCGTGGTTTCCGAAAAATCTTCCCAAGTAGCACACTACGATCATTATTAGTAGTAGTAACTTGATTACGACTTAGCAAGTCATATTTATGTTATCTCAACTAAATGGCAACAAGTATGCTTCTAGGGTTGCTGTGTATCCATAGCTCTCGGTCCAGCATATCGTGAGGATCCTTGCTGCTTAGAAGGATTTTTTCAAGTACCGGTTCAAGGGCGCGAATGCTGAGTTAGAGACAGATTTTTTGGGGCATTCAAAGTGGTACCTTGCTCCAAAACTCCGAGGAGAAGTACGAATCCGGACACTGAAAGTACCGATGTTCAGCCGACATTATTGGACATCTTTGCAAAGGTTTGAAAGACCAACAGCGCACTTGCTAGTCATTTTCTTTGGCCGATTCCATATTTACCGAGGATATACGGCAAAACAACAATGGTTTGGCAAGCTATTTGCGATTGAGGAGTATGGTCAGAGCCGTTTGTAACATCAGAGACATAAAACACTGATACGTACATCCGGGAATGCTTGAATCGGCGTTTGCTGCCAACGATCAGATAGAATGATGTCCAGTATTTTTTTGGCCGGATTTGGTATCTGTACATAATGCGAAGGACACAACAGAAACTTCTAAATTCTACAAACAGTCAAGGAGGATTTGGAAGATGTCGCAACCATAAGCAGCAACAAATACCTGAAATAAGTTACCTGCCTAGCCCCTTCCAATCGATAAAGTGACCCATTATCTTCGAGCTAACCCCGAGCGATTGGCATCCCACTTTACTAAAATCGAAAAATATAACATTGTTAATTACAATATTGAATATCGGTTCCGCAAAGTGTTACACACCCCTGAGCCTAACCAATAAACGAACTGATTAAAAAAACTTTCCCTAAGCCCGACCAATTGAGACATTTTGGGTTCTGAACAAGGCATATCTAAGGAAACATGTCAAAGCAGCAGATACCATCAAGAATATGCAACGAACTGGAAAAAAAATTGTCTAAAACAATTACGAAGGAGTTTGTTCAGAGACTGAGAAGCAGCGTAAGAGTGTGTTCCTTACCTTATGAATAACAATAATAACTTTTTTCTGTGTTACTACAAGAAAACATTATAGCGATTTTTTTCTTAAAAAAATACTTTTTGTCTTGATTTTTAACCGTGTTTATACCTTCAGAGACACCCTATATCGGAGCGTCAAGTGGTTATCGTGATGGCTTCCAAGCAAAAAGTGCTTCGACTAAAAGCTGCGGCTGCGGTTGTGTAAAATCCAGGCCAGTGGATTGCGAAACATTTGCCCAGTTCAGAGCTAGCAAGTTGTTCGCCTAGATGGATTGCTATAGGCAAACCAACTTCTTTGCGCTTGGAATTCAAAAACGGCCAAAATTCTTTAGGGTTTCGACGAAGAGATGACTGCTCACGAATAACTAATCGACGATATAGGGAACTGTTGTAAACACGGTAGGAACTGCTAGCACGGTTGAACTGTTGCTTACTAAACTGTGAGCGACTCCGGCAGTGATGTCGCAACGATTTTGCTCGTTTGACTCGTTTGAGTTGACGCAATTGGCTATTGGATCACGGGGGCTTGGCTTCGGGCGACACAAAGGAACATGTTCAGCAATTATATCGCGAACTATGTGGCTGAAGTAGAGCACAGCGTCGTCAATGCAGTCAAAATCATCGATAGGTTGCCAATCGGCACGGGAAATAGCAACACAAATATCAGCATGATTAGCACGACGGTAGTCTTCACTCTGCGAACCATCGGCGTAATCGTCAAACTTTATCGAATCTGGGAGGTCGACCAGCACGTCCAAAGCTGGATGGTCGGCGTCGAGGAAGATAACCGGTTCAATAGCTTCTGCAACTTTAAATGCATTGCTAACTGCGTCCTTTCCAAGGACGAGATCCAAAAACCGTGAATTTCTATTCGGTACTCCATTAAGCTGAGTCAAGCCATGGAAGGAAAAACGGTCGACTAACGCACAACCCGAGTCAGAAAGAAGAGACTGAGGGTTGACTTCTAGAAATCCGTTGCAACGCAAAGTCATTTAAAGCCAGATTGGAGGTAATTGAACCAATGGATTTTAGATGGTCATATATGCAACTCATATTGTCACGTCGGTCAGGGTAGAGATAACTCCAACGCTGATGATTCGAGTAGGCGTCGAGATTTTAATCCAAAACTGCTCAAGAGTTATACTCATCGATCGATAAAGCTGTTCCAATACTTGGAGACCGCTATCAAAAAACCACCACCACGGACCTTTGAACTGTTCGTTGCAATGTGGAATCGCTCCTCCAGCCAAGTCTCCGGCAGTACAATGACATCATAATCGCATTCGCTGACAGACAATAAAAACAAATCTACCTAAGTTCGGAGTTCACGTACATTTTGGCAATAAATCCGTAAAGCAGAAACACGGACTATGTTATTGTGCACAATAACATCAGTCGAGCAACCTCCAGAAGCGTCAGAGATGAAGTTTCCAGGCGACGGCGACTCAAGATTGGATAAGGCCCCAGGTTCACACGTGACTACATCACTAGAAACGACAGACGTTACCGGAAGGACGTAGTTCGAATCGCAATTACACTTGCCAGTGTGGACGGCTTGGAAGACCCCCTCTTCATACTCAAACACAGGACTGTTGGTCGCTGGCTGCAATGGCTCCACTGTGATGAGAGTATTGGAGGCTTCCACGAGGCTTGCTGGCATACATCCCGGAGGTTCGACGATCATCAAAGGATCGGTTGGTCAATCGTCCAGTTAGCTGGAAACATTTGGAGTATCAGGAAAAAAATAGGCAGGAATATGTTCATCAGAGTAGTGCTTGCCCGAGGTGGTAGTGTGGAAGACCCCGTCTCCAATTCAAAACACAAGGCCGGTCTTTTGTATTTAGTAGGCTTTAACTAGAGCAGCTACTGCTTCAATGTTGGCGTCGGGTCGTATTCTCGACAGATACCACTAAAACATTTTTGCCAGATCTTGGGAGCATATGGGAATGATATATAAAGAAGAATGCCTCCAGTAGCGCCTGCTGCTCCGGTCGTACGAAGGTGACACTCTGTTTGGGCCGTATCTGGCGTCGTGTCCTTACGCGAAACCGGTGATGGAGTGGCAGAAAGACTAGGAGAGTAGGTTGAATAATCCAACTTTGCAAAAACATAACTAAAGAGTGTTTCGATCAAAATTTGGTCGACTTGAACAT
>JASCZW010020034.1:0-12863 GCA_034211315.2 Aedes japonicus | reverse complement strand
CTATGACTAGTCTTCATCCTGTCAAACAAATCGCAATCTCAACATTCTTAGATTTTTCTGAGATTGTTCTAATCGTTAATAGTTTACCGTGACCGGCACAAAAAAGGATCCACCCAATCAAATGTAACTTAAACGCCTATTGATGTCTTTTTCTCATGAAAAATATTGTAGAAGAAACATCTTTTAAGCTTTCCCTACCCGTAACCTTAACTGTTACCCGTCACCAGTAACTGACTAAAGTGTACCGAGTTTAAAGGAGACTATGTTAAGACCAGCGGTGGCACGGGAACTGGATTTTAAGTTTTTTTTTGTAGCATTTGACACCTTTATAATAACCAGAGTAAACACAATAATTAAAAAAATACTACATTTGAAAATGTCATGACATTCTGCAGAAACAAAATCATCCCGAAAAGGAATTTATACACAAGTGAATTAATTTTTTTTCATTCCGTGAATTATCAAGGCACAGTATGATCAAAAATTAAAAACGATCGCTTTCGAACGAGCACTCCTCAGTTAACGGGTTGACAGATCTTGTTGTCCTCATGCCGTTCCCTGATTGTGCAAACAAAGACCAAAGTACCTTGGAAACAAGGTAAAGTATACTTCCAGCTGTCATATTATTCTTACATAAACGCTAATTCGAGTTTACTCAATGTTGTGTAACATTTACTCAGTTTTATAAATACACCTAAACCGTCAAACGCTGAGTAATCGTATTTTATATTTTTAATTTATTGTTATTCAAAACGCAACAAAACTGCACCAATCTTTATTTTGAGAAAATTACATATTATTTTTTCCAATAATAGGATACGGGACGGGTTTTAAGCAGTTTATTCAGCACCTGAGACATTTGATGAAGCTGTCTGTAATCTATAATTAGAACTGCCAATATTTAGACATTAATCCCTCTGCTTACTTTTGGTCTATCGGCACATACCTTCAGCAACAAGCATTAGACTCACAAAATTTCATAGCCATGGAATAAAGTTCCCGATTGCAGGGACTTGCAGGGATTGCTTTCCGATCAAGAAAATGTTTTCTTCAGCACCCCAATCTGTACATAAATTAAAAATATTGTATGAGTGCGATTTTGGGCATGTGTTCGAAGGCAGAAAGATGCCAGTTCACGATTAAATTTGCTGCAAACGTCAATTCAAACCACTCCTTCGTTTTACTCATTCGCTCTCGCAAACAAGCAACCAAAACATGTCGATTGCAACGATCAAAAATTTGTCTACTAGCAGGTTGTGAGACTGCCGTATACGGCCAATATTTTACTTTGTACTTGATCTTCAGATTGGCAATGTGAATTTCTTATTTCATTTACTCTCACGCAAATGTTAGCCGAATAAACTTTGACGACAAACGGGATCCTTCGTTTAAAAACAAACAAATGCAAGAGACAGAAGGCTACAAGTTACAATAGCAGTGCGCTATATCTACGATTAACAAAGAAGAGAGGAAACATGGGCTCTCTCAAAAGCAACAGTGACGCCATAGCTGCTGCTCAACAGCGAAGCATTATTTATCGTTGGGTACTATTTACAGCTCCGAAACATATTTTTGAATTGCATATGATAGTGCCAGATGATGGACAATATAATCATAAGTATAGAACCTCTAATGGTTGGAAGAAACATTAAATAAATAATGATTACAGATTATCTAAATATGTTATAAATTTAACTCAATGTTCAATAGCACATTCTGGCAACAAGCCTAGCAGTAAGAGAGAGCTGATAAAGACATGCTCTCCGGTACACGTGATTGAATGCAAAATACACAAAGGCAAATTTGAGCGAACTTCTTCAGCAGGTAAGAAACTGATGGTTTTCTAGATGATTGGTAATCAATCATGAATTTTGCATCGAATCATAAGCCCGATAGATAGAGCTTATGATCGTATCATTAAAAGTGGAAAAATTTGGAAAATGTAGGAGTTTTAGACCTATTTTCTAACAACTGATTAAAATAGTGACCCCTGATTAAGCCGTTCCGTACCCTATGGAGTTGGTCAGATGACGTCTTTGTAAATTTGCGCTTCGGAAGTTAATTTAAAATCTTGATATTGATCTTGATCAAGGAGTTACTGTAGATACGGAAACGCATCTTTAAGCTAAGCTGTTTAATCTTGACGGAGATTTGTTGATTTAATAGTTAATTAAATTGCAGATAAACAAAACTTTTTCGAAACTCTTTCTGGCGTATGAGTCGAGACCAGACTATGAGGGCTTTATTAGCAAAATGCCATTTATATAATGCGGATAAGTTTGGTGTTGAAAATGGTAGGCAAGCATTTCATCACCCTTGCATTGTCGCTTGATTTTACAAATGTAATAATCGAGCCAAGAATTATTTACTATTAAAACATAATATCGATATTACACTTATATATTACCACAGAGAACAGACATCCATCCTCTTTTTTTACCATTTCCTATGTAATTTTTTTAAAGCAAACCCTTGGAACATCAGCGCTGCCTAGTCTTCACCAAACTAAAATTGACAGACGATCAAATCTAGAGGAAGGCAAGTGCCGCCATCAACATACGATTCACCAAAACTAAAGGAAAAGAGCTGCGATTTTTAAAAATCAGTTACAGAAATTTACACACGGAGGGCACTCTAGCTTGAACGTCTGCTCTCTGTGATATTACAGAGCATACTCCGGCACTACTGAGGATCAAGAAGCAAATGCCAGTTCGTGGACACCGCCTCATCATCTGCGGAATGACCTCTATTGATGCAGGCCTATGCCACTGACCATTTGATTCGGTGAACAAAAGTTCTTTCTGCGTTCAAACAGTTGGAATGTTAAGTATTTATAATCGAATATATAACGAACAATTTTCTCAAGAATTCTGAAAAAATATTATATTATAAAGAAACCTGCAAAATTTTCCCAATGGAGAAAAATGTCATGGTTAAGGTCAGTATGCAGCTCAAAAGTAATTCGCATAGGAAAGGTTATGAATGTGAAATGAATCAAAACCAAAACCAAAACCAAAACCAAAAAATAACTTGGTGTCATCTACTCTATTAGATCAGTGGTGCCTGCTGCTTATTGCCACTTGCCAACACGCTGGACGCCATATGTTTTACACATGTTGGCGGGTCGAGCATAAACATCTGTCTGTGGTAAAACCAGGGGGAAAGTCACTCGACCACCTTGCGTTACCACCCCAAAAACACAACCCACCACAAACACACTCGCCACCACATATCTGGCACCACCTTCACGAATCGATAGTTCTAGGGGTTTTTTTTTCATTAGGGCGAATCTGAAATTGAGAGGCTCTCTTTGATCACTTTCTCTTTCATTCATATTCCATTCAGCTTAACCTTTTTCATTCTACTATTAGTAGAGTGTTGTGTTTCTAACTGTACATAAGAAACTCTAAAGTTTTATAATGGCGCTGTAATAAATGAAATAGAGCGAAAGAGGAGAGAATCTCTCATTGTTAGATTCGCCCTATTGAAAAAAAAAATAAAGAGTTTGTTTTCTCACTGTTTTGTTCCCCTCTTGCTTGCACTCATGTGATTTATATGATGCATAATTTGTGCGTGACTTTACCGTCAAGAAGGTCCATGGTTGCCAATAAGCATAAATTTTCGATTGTAGTATTGAAAGATAAGTTGGAATCCAGAAACACCTTCCGGCACACTGAAACACAAACACAACGTGGCATAGTGACTAGTCCCCTGGAGAAAACTGAAGACGGTTTCATAACGTCAGTAACGCCTGCTCATGTAAACTAAATTAGGCTGTCTCGTTTTCTGGTAGAATAATATTCCGTTCGATTATTTCGCAAGGAAGATTGTCATTTCACCTATACTTGAGCAGTAGTCGAAATTACATTCGGTAAAAATGGCAAAAATCACTGCTGGTCTTTACTTGCCTATAAAAACGAAAATAATATTTTGTAAATTATAGAAAACTTCGAAAAAAAAATTCTTGTTCATTAATTCATAATTTTTGTTTCGAGTCATGCTCGAAAAACAAAGGGCCCGTCACTCGTTTTCATACTAGAATGGGAATGAGCTTCAAAAACCCTAAGGTACGTTCAGTTTTAACGTTTTTGTGTTAAAGTTGCTCAAATGTGAGTGAAACCGGATGGCAAACAAATATCCATGTTTTTTTTATGAGAAATCAGGAATGACCTTCAACGTGTATAAATATAATCTTATTTTCGAGTTTATATTAATGTGAATCTTTACACAGTGATTCTGGCCAGATTTAAATTGAAATTGAACAATAAGTCCTAGAGATAATCATAATCATAAAATTAAATTCTTTCTTTTTGGGTATCCATGTAGATTTCATAAGTACATATAATACAATTGATCTCCTCTAACATTATTTAAAATATCAACCTTTTTCGTAAAATTAATAAAAAAAATGCAAAACGTCAAGCAAAAAACTGCGTTTGGCTGACTTTTGGATTGAAACTGCTTAAATATCATGTAGAGTATGTGTCCCTTCACTCAGCCTAATATGCAACAATCGATTGCATTTTTTTATTATAACTCATAAGGTATTTGAGCTGAAACCATCGTTTAAGTAGCTATACACTTGCTAAAATATGCTCAATAAGCCATCTGGTGGTATTTATCACGAAAAGTTACACAACTCATTTTATGAAGTCAGAAACTTGCGAGGAATATGGATGTAATGTCGGTCTATGGGTACCAAATTGGGTGTAAGCATGGATGCAAGTTCGTCCCATTCGATAGATTTGTTATTAGATGTTGTCTACGTACGATTTTTTTTTTTTCTGATATTCTGATTCAAGGCGTTGCCAGCTGTATTCGCTCTACCCACTAAACAATATTGCAAATCACACTAAACTTAAACTACTACGAAACACTTCAGTAACTTTTACATATAATTTAGCGGCCATTCGGCAATCAAAACATTATAATTCTACAGAGATTTTGTTCCTTTACTTTGTGTTAAAATGAGCCATATGAGAAACATTCAACCGAAGCTCAGACATTTTTATTGTAAATGTTACCAATAACAACATTTTTACTACGCTTTCCATACAACAGGCCATAGTAAAAAATTTGTTCTCAACATTGGGTGTATGGTTTTCATGTTGAATCTTTGTTATTTTACCTATGTGACCTGTTAGTTTATAACGAGTGACTATTTTCTGTACATCTTGGTTGCATTATTCGATTTATAGTTTCAATTTCGGCAAATTTAGTTGATTCGAAGATCTTGTAGATAATCTGTTCAGCTTAACCAGTAAAGTCATGGTGTATAAAAAGTTGAGGAAATTCAAACTCACACGGAAGCTAACAACTTTAAATTAATTAAATTGCTTTGAAATAAATCGGTCATCTTAATAGCATTGTTGATTATCGCCGAAATAATGACATATTTGGTACATAGGCCGAATGAACGAGCTAGGCTAACATTACATCCCGTTACCCTATTTCTGAAGACATCTAAAAATATGTAGTCCTCTATCCCCGGACTGCACGGAAAGAAAACCGTTTCTGTTTTCATGAATAAAAAATCATGAAACTAACTCTGATATTATTTTATGAATTCATGTATCTTATTCGTGGTTTCAGGGATAAAATGACCGATGCGAGTCATGAACTTTGGAAAAATAGCTTCTAATCTAAAGTTGTGTAATCATCTTCATAAATTAAGTCCTTTTCAAGATTTCCAATAGTGTAGTAAATACTTCTACCAGGTCCGATCACAGCTCTTAACATCAACGGCAGGTTCTAATTCCGACATTGGCAGTATTTTTTCGTTTACATTTAGAGCCGATAAATCAGATTTGCCAGATTCATGAATAAAGTTTTCAGTATCATGAAGTCAGCTCATGGTTTTAAGACGATCAAATCATGATTGCATTGCGGTGGAGAAATAGTTTATAATATCATGAATATTGTTCACGCCGCATTTCCTAAATGACTATAAAGTTAAAATTACTTAAAATTAGTGAACCTTTTCATTTAACGATAGATAAGACCTGGAGAGATCGCTGCCAACCAAAGGCGAACACTCCCTGGTAGCCTTCATAGATCTGTCAAAGGCATAGGCACCTGGCCACACGGTATACTACGCACGTTGAAGTCGTGATGGATAAGTGGTCACATAATAAATATGTTGCGAAACTTCCTCTCGGAATGGATCTTTCAGGTGTCTGTAGAAGGACACATTTCCAATGACTTTGAGCTAGAAAATGGAGTGCCCCAAGGTTCGGTCCTGTCCAGTACCGAGCGGGTCAACATATTGTTGTACGCAGACGACATGCTTCTCGTGGTACGAGGAGCAAAAAGTGAAGGCCTCCATCGCAAGGCCGCGGACAAATTAGCCAAAAGCGTGGGATTCTCCATGTCAGCAACGAAGTTGCACATATTTTATTGCAGTCCAAATGCACATCAGGAACCTGAACAGGACATAATCATCGAGCGGATCACCGTTCCAAGGACCAACCGGCTGAGGGTTCTGAGTGTTACCCTGGATTGGATCCTAACATTCCAACCACACTGTCATTGGCAAAGAAATCGTGTGAGTCTCGATTACGGATTTTAAAGATGATCGGTGCTAAGTTTCCGCGTGGCAATCGGACACCGTTGCTGCAAGTGGGATCGGCCATAGTAACCGCAAAGCTGATCTACGGTATAGGCTTGGTAAGCCGAGGAGGGCCAGCAACGTTGCAGAGTCTAGCTCCTCCATACAATTCAATGGATCGGTATGCCTCCGAAGCTTTGTGACCACCGACCTACCGTTCGAACTGCTGGCACCACAGTCTAAAGGGTGTCCACTGTTAGATTGCATCACTTGCAATATGCTGTAACATGTTGCCCTTTGAGTTTATTTGAACGAAATTTTGGGTGAAATGTCCTCAGCGTGCATTGTTTACACTGCGTGAGTTTCATTACGAAATGTGTCGTAGTTTCGAAAATGGAGTCGGAGGAACAGCAAAT
Source organism: Aedes japonicus (assembly GCA_034211315.2). NCBI lineage: Eukaryota > Metazoa > Arthropoda > Insecta > Diptera > Culicidae > Aedes > Aedes japonicus. Next base: position 5,900 of record JASCZW010020034.1, on the reverse strand, counting down.
GCGCGATAACATTTTGCACACGCACTTCTTTCGCACCGAGCCATCAGAAAGATGTTGAAAATTCACCAGTCTACAGAGTCTTTTGTCAAAAAAAGGTTTCAGGGAACGTTCAACTGTCGATCGGAAAAGGGTGAGTGGTAGAAAAAGTGTTCCGTACTGTGTGAAGGATCACAAGCGAGTGGCTGCTGCCTTCAAACGCAAACCCAACTGTTGCGTTCGGGATGTCACGAAAAAGCTGCACTTGACCAAAAGTTTCGTGCAGAAAGCCAAGACACGAGCCGGGCTCCGTTCATTCAAATTTCAAAAGCTTCAAACCGCAACGAAAAACAGAATAGGACAGACAAATGTTGACGAGACCACACTGCAACCAGTATGTGACTGCAAAAGACAAGTTCGATGTTTCAGAGTCTCTCAAAAAACAGCAAGTGTCAAAGTTCTCCAAGAAATTCGTGATTTGGCAGGAGACTTGTTCATGTGGTAAACGGAGCAAGCGTTTTGTGACAACTTCAACTGTAAATGGTCAAGTATACATTGCCTAAAAAAACGACTGCTTCCATTTCTCAAAATACACAACGTTCTTACAATTTTTTTTGCCGGACCTAGCCTCTTGTCACTACTCCAAGAACGTTCTGGAGTTGTACAAGACGAATGGTGTCAATTTCATGCCAAAGGATCTAAACCCTCAAACTCTCCAGAGTTGCGGCCAATTGAAAAATATAGGGATAAAATGAAGCACGAACTTCGTTAGTATCCTAAAGTTGTCACTTCAGAACAGGAAATGTTGAAGTCATAGTTGAAAGCGGAAAAAAATGTCGGTTCAAGCGTTGAACAAAATCTTATGCCTGGTATTGAAAAGAAAGTTCAGGCTTTTGGATTTGGCAAAGGAATACAGTGAAATAATAATAATTTATTCCCTAAATATTTCATGAAAATCGGTTGAGACACTTGTTTTTGAGGACGAGTTTTAAGTGATGCAATCTAACTATGGACACCCTTTGATAAGTCCCATTCTGAACAGTGGGGAAAATTTGTTCAAAATTTTAGGAACGTCCTCTCCAAATTTTCTCCAGAGGAAAAACCTTCCTGAATTTGTTGGAATTCCTCTCCTAAACTTAACTAACATTTCAACTTTGGGGAAGTTTGTTCCTTAATTTTTTGAGAAGGTTTCTGCCTCTCTGGTATGTTATATTTTGAAACTTGCAACGCATGCGACTAAATTAATGAAAAATTAAAAGAATTGGCGCGTTTATGGTTTTTGTTCTGAATGAATCTGGTTAAAATATTTTTGTTTTTTTGTGTGTGTTTTTTATGCAAAAAAAAAAAAGGTTTGTGTTATTAATTTAACCCTTGGACCGGTAGTTTCTACCGATTTTGCTTTCTGCGTAGAAGCATTTCAAAGACAAACGAAGCCGTTTACTATCAGTTTGTACGTAATTTTCTTTTGCAATTCTATCAGAATATACTTCTTACCCGAGAAAAACACATTTGGTTTTTTAGTTGCATGGATAATACTCATGTTTGGTTCAAATGTCTATTTCATTGGTTTTAGATCCCTCCTTCACCCTCTCCAGAAGGACGGCGTCTTGAACCACCTAAGAAAAAAATCCTTCCCAAAAACCCCACATGCCAAAGTTGGTTCAATTTGAAGAAATCCAATTTTAAGAACTCGAGCTTAGCAGAAATTTGTGTTTCATTTGTATGGAAGACCTCCCCTTCCAGGCGGGGAAGGAGCTTCGAACCATCATAAGAACCTTCTCTGGCCTCAACAACCCCTACATATAAGTTTTCATAATAGTAGGTATGATTCTCATGTTTGGTTGACATTTGCGTCTAATTTTCATGAGAGCCTACCCCTTCCAGAGAGGAGAGGAATCTCAAACCTCCATAGAAACATTTTCCGCCTTCAAAAACTTCCACATGCGAAATTTGGTTCCATTTCTCTTATTAGTTCTCGAGTTATGCATGGATTTGCGTTCCATTTGAATAGGTTCCCCCCTTTCAGAAAGGGGAGGGGTCTCAAATCAACATAGAACAATTTTTTGTCTTCAAAAACCACCACATACTAAATTTGGTTCCATTTGCTTGATTAGTTCTCGAGTCATGCAGAATAGTGTATTTCATTTATATCGGAGCACTCCCCCCCCCCCTTAAGTATGGGAAGGGGTCTCAAACCAACATAGAAACATTTTTTGTCTTAAAAAACCACCACATGCAAAATTTCTTTTCGTTTGCTTGATTAGTTCCCGAGTTATGCAGAATATTGTGTTTTATTTGTATGGGAGCCCCCCTTTCTAGTTAAGGGAGGGTTCTCAAGCTACCATAAAAACCTTTTTTTGCCTTCAAAAACTCACACATGCCAAATTTGGTTTCTTTTGCTTGATTAGTTCTCGAGTTGTGTAGAAATTTGTGTTTCATTTGTATGGAAGCCCCCCTTTTCAGTAAAGGGAGGGGTCTCAAACAATCATAAGAATCTTTTCCGGCTCCAACAATCCCTGCATACAAAATTTCACGCCAATCGGTCCTTCCGCTTGCGAGTTAAATCATGACAAAGGAAACCCCAACTCATTTTTATTTATATAGATAGAAGTTTTCTCCTGATCTTATGCTTTCAAAACTTCTGACAAGGTCGTTTTGATTTCCAAGGAAAATTGTATTGAAACTTTGAGAAAGTCTTCTCCAAAATCTCTAGGAATTTTTTTTTAAGTTTGTTGGAAGTGTATGGAACTCGTCTGAACTTAAGGATGTTTTCTCCTTAACTTCGTGGAAGTTTTATCCTGAACTTCTGAGAAATTCTTGCTCCTGGTAAGTTTCTTTTTGTTCATTGGATAGGTTTCTTCCTTAACTTTGAGAAATCCTGATTCTGAAATTTCCACTTCTAAACTTAGGCAAAGCTCTTCAGCACTTCTGGGAAGTTCCATCTAAAGTTTTGGAATTCTTCTGAACTCAAGAGAAGTTCTCTGCTGAACAACCAAGACGTATCATCATGAGGTATGTGGAAGTTTGTTCCTAAATTTTTGCGAAATTATTGGTAGTGTCCTCCCTGGCTAGTGTCTTCTTGAAATTTGGGGAAGCTTTTTCCTGAACTTTTGGGATGTTCCGTTTTGAATTTTTGGGAAGAACTCCAGAACCTCTGGAAAGTTCCGAGCTTCTAAGAGGTCATCTTCCCTAATCTTCTACCAGAAGCTCTGAAAAGCTTTCTCTCTTGGTTTTCGGGGAAGTTCTCTCCAGAACTTTTGAGGAGTGTGAACTTATACTGCGGAGATGTCATGGTCCTGATTTATTTTGGAATATTCCTGCTGCTTGATGGTCCTGAATTTTTTTGAATATTCCTGCTTGAACTACTAACAAATGCCCTCTATACTTCTGAGAAGTTTCTGCCTGTGCTCTGGAAATTTTTTTTTTTCGAGGTAAGTCTCCTCCTGGACTTCTTGAATGTATCTTCCTGAAACTCTGGGAAGTCTGCTTATGGACTTTCTAGGATATGTTCTAAATTTTGGGTAGTTTATTTCAATACTTCTTAACCACTTAACTCGAGTTAAATTTTCAAATCTATAACGACTGTTCCAAAAAGTATAAGCACACCTTATTTTAACGGTCACTTTGAGTTTAATAAAATATTTCAACTTGTTGTGGCTGCGTCCATTTGTTTGCACATTTCTGAATGACATAGCATCAAAAAAGTGCTCAGTTTTGTGTTACCTATCAAAATGCGCGGTCTTACTCCGGAACAACGAAAAGGTATCGTGCACAAATGGTGAACTGTGAGCGGACTCTCCTTGAGAAAATTGGTCAAGGAAAAGGGTGAAAGCGTCGGAGCGGTACGATCTGCGATTCTAAAATATAAAGAACACTGTTCTACGTTTGAAGATGCGCCGAAGAGTGGTCGGAAATCCGGTCCTGTTAGACCGGATATCGATAAAAAGATCAGGGATGCCTACAAGCGAAAACCAGCGACTTCCAGGGACCTCGACGAGTAACGTCATGCATGCCAAAGAAAGACTTGGGTTAAAAACATACCGGAAGCAGAAAAAACCCAAAAGGAACCAAAAACAGGCCGCGTCCATGAAATCACGGGCCCGCAAACTCTACTATTCGTTATTGTGTAGAAATTCTGGGTGTATAATAATGGACGATGAAACGTATGTGAAACTAGATTACAAAACGCTTCCCACATCATAATTCTATACTGCAAGCGAAGACACAGACATCCCTGAAACGGAGTAGGCAATTTTTACCGAAAAATTCGGTAAGAAGGTTATGGTTTGGCAGGCAATATGCGAGTGTGGTAGAATAGCTAGTCCGTACATCACAACGGAAAAGATGAACACACAGAAATACGTTAAGGAATGTCTCCAGAAGCGATTATTGACGATGATCAGGCAGCACGAAGGTCAAGTAGTGTTTTGGCCTGATTTGGCGTCATGTCATTACGCAATGGACACTTTAGAATGGTACAAAAGTCAAAATGTATGTTTCGTGCTGAAAGACATTAATACGCCGAACTGCCCGGAGGCCAATCGAGACTTTTTGGGTTTTAACCAAAGCAAAGCTTTGAATATTCAGAAAACCAGCGGACGTCATCCAAAAATTTAAAAAAGATTGGTCAAAATGGTGGGAAGTACCACTGTGCAGAAGCGAATGGGTCATGTTCGAGGAAAAGTTAGGAGTCAACATAGCCAATTAAATATTTTGACTAAATGAGAGTAAAATATCATATAAAACACAAATACAAATATGATTTGCCAAATAAAATTATTAAAACTAAAAAAAACATGACTTTTTTGATATTTTGAATGTGTGTTTATTCTTTCTGGAACAGTCTATGCAGCAAATGTACTAAAATGATGCATTTAGTTCTAAGATTGATTTCAAAAGCTCATCACTTTTACCAATGTTAGGATCACAAAACTAATAGTATTCAAAGAATTTAGAATTTACAATAAGTTATTTCGACTTAAGGCGCATTGCTGGTCCTCTTAAATCGAGCTCTTTGGTAATTTCCTACCACTTCTACTTAACATTAGTTTGGCAGGCTCCACACCACAAAAACCTTGATTTTAATCAATTCAATGAGTTAGTCAAACTGATGGTAATTTTTAAAGGATAAGACATTTTTGGCTCGAAGTAAATTGTTTATCTGTTAATTCACTTGCAAAAAAATGATTTAGTGTATTTCTTACCTTCCTTGAAAAACGCTTACCAAAACAAACTCTTATACGACAAAATGTAACAGATCAGTCACTAGTTTTTGAGCGGTCGATTTAGTCGACCAACTCGACAAAATATCGTCGATCTCGACAACTGTAACAGCAAAATAGACCTGTCCAGCAAAGTGACGGTCGACTCGACTTCTATAATTGGCCCCTATGTTCCAACTGTTTCAAATCCATCGGCTAGAGGCAATCGAAATTGTTCGTCGCCTGCCATAACATTTCTTCCAAGCATGTGTTCCCTTTCTTCGTAATGTAACATATTAAATGTGGCGGAAATAATGTTAGAATACAATATATTTACCTCCACTGCACCAGATACTCATTTCAACTCAACTTCTACTGCCACTCTGCAAAACACTGATGAATTTAAAATTGCCCTCCGTTGAATTCGAAATCATTACCTGAAATTAATTTCCTCCCCATTCCCGTTCCACTCGTCGCCCAGTCTATCAAACCATTTTCCTTTTGTAAAAAGTCAACAGCATGAAAGAAAAACACAGCCCCCGCCATCCAGCCAGTCTTTTCAGCGAAGGAAGAGGGTAACTGAGGGGACAATCTCGTTCTCGATCAAGAGTTGAAATGAACCCCGTCCTCTCTTAACCTTGCGCCTATGCTTAAGGATTCCCTCTACAGCTGAAAAATGTATCGTCTCCTCCGCCGAGTGGAAGTTTATTGCTTTTTGAAAAG
>JASCZW010020033.1:0-12893 GCA_034211315.2 Aedes japonicus | reverse complement strand
TAGAGGCTGATTTCTTCTCCGAAATACAACCGACGAAATTTTGCTCCCATTCAGAATTACTGGAGCCGGGAATTCGTCCAGTTCCCGGCAGATCCTGCAGGGTGCACTGATTATCATTCTTTTCAATCACTTGTCTTACATTTGTGAAATGCACTTTGACCGTGTTGGCAATCTGATTGCACGGTACATCCTTTTCGGTATACCAAGTGTGCAGAACTTTCTTCTGTCCTTCTGTTCAATCCGCGTTATTCTAAAAAAACCAGTATTAATGAAAAAACGAGAGGATGAGTTATGTCAGTGACATTACTGCAAAGTTTTCATAAGACTCGTTTTTGATGAGAAGAAATTGATGTTATCGAATTAATAAATGTCTACTATATTTTATCCAGTCTAAAGAATCATAAAACTCTCACAAGTAGCACATTAATTAGTTGTAGTAACTTGATTATGACTAAGCAAGTCAATTTTATGTTATCTAAACCGAGTGGCAACAAGTGTGCTTCTAGGGCTATGCTAAAAGTGTGTGTGTGGCTTAAGGTTGCAGGTGATATTTAGGAGTTAGGTATTCCATCACCACAGTGTGATAGATGAAGGCACCGGCAACAACGCGCTTGGCGTAGTTGCCCTTCTAGAGCAGACGGTGAATGCGATTGAATTTGGATTCGTTCCTGTTTTCACCTACCCCAGAGTTGGTCACCAGGTCCTGGAAGCCATGAACCGTAGTTATCATCGAACATTAGTATTTTAGTTCTTAACGGTTGCTGATGGATAACTATATGAGGTGCTGCTTGACTTTCGGTGGAACCTTGTTGTCCGCATTGGGGATGTAAGGCACCGAATGCGTGCTTGGTTCGAGTACTGATATATCCAAGCCCTTCGCTCAATTTCCAATACTTTTATTCAATTTTCACAACCTGCCGTACAATGACAAAACTATCAACACTTTCTCTTCATATCTTTTATTCTAACTAACATTACTGATGAAGTTTGCAGAAGCAGATAATTTCTCATCTCCATGTGAAGCGCTAGGAGTGGACAGTAATTTTATTCCTAGAACGAATAGACACGAAGAGAAAGTGTGTTGATAGTTCCGTATAGGGCAACGGCCGGCTTTGAAATTGAAAGATACAAGATTGAAAACAAGCGAAGGGCATTTGAACGGTAGTATCCGATCAGGCACATAACCCTTTGTCATACTACCCCATGCAGGATAGGCAAGGGGAGAAATAGTCAGCCAAGGGGTCGTGATGGTCTGGGTGTTTGGCAGGAAAATGGTTTGTTCAGGTCCTCGTCGTTGCGGATAGCCAGCTACTGGTGACGAAGGGTGATTCTGGTCTTCTAATTGTCACGGGCGGCGTTTCCTACCAGCTTGCTCGACGCAGCTGCCCTTCTTGAGCAGACGGTGAAAAATACCAACTTAAAACTGCAAGCCGAGTGGGATTTCGCCTTTCCCTCAACCTTTTCTTTTCAGGATCCGAAGAAAAATGTTGGCTGGTCGGACTTCACCATGTGTTTTATAATCGCTGGCTCGGCAATTGTGACAGTATGAACCAATCAGATCGTGGCGCAAATATGATGTCATTTTTGACCAAATGTTTTGTGCGTTTAAAGTGTATTTCTTTTAAGTACTTTTGAATTAGTTTAAACAAATGTAATGAATTAAGTTAGCAACAGGGATTCAGCTTTGAAATTCTACCTTTCGAATGGAACACTAAGCCTAAAATTTCTGTGGGCTAGGAAGTAGATATTATCGTTTAAAATCTCCAATCTTGCGTAACGCGGTCAATTGCAGAAGCTTTAGGACGGTGCCTCTATACAGGCATAGATATTAGAGACGTTAGTCCTCCGTCAAAAATACAAACTGAAAATGTTTTTTTTTAGATTAAATAAAACCTTATACAAATTTCGAAACAAAACATAACAAGAAATAGTTTATAATATACACTAATTTAAGCTAACTAACTGTTACAACTGTTGATATTATGTTATGAACTCAAAGACAACTTTGATGACCTAGATCATCACAAAATTATCAAATAATGTCCGTTGACCTTCCAAATGGTTCATTCAATATGTTTGAACACATATAGTCACCTTATATAGCCTCAAAGCTACTGTTACTACTGTAGAACTGAAGTTCCAAGTGCATTTTGGATAATCTGGAACATCTCAGAAAGATACAAAAATATTTAACGTTTATCATCAAAAATCTAATAAAACGTCTGCATATGTACCATATTCTAAAACAATGCTTTATATTTTATAAAGGCATTTATTTTTTTCTTCCTGAACTTCTTCATATTGAGGATGTTCTAGTTCGTCAATTAGGCCTTGAACGGGCATGAACATCGTGCTCTATTTAAGTTGATGCGTAGGAATATTTCCGATCGATTGGTGAAAAATTTTGGACATGTTTTGATAAATGACTGAGGCGGGTCAAACCCTGATCACTATTCGTGGCGGTCATAATGCGATTTTCTTTTTAAATTCCATCCCAATATAGAAAACAAAAACGTAGTCCTACGTCAAAATTGAACCTTTTTTTCGCCCAGTTTTAAGACAAAATAAGCAGAAGCAATTCAATTATTTGAAATTTGCACGCAACAGACCAGATCTAGGCTACATCACACTGAAATTTACATGACATATATAGCGAAAATGTGTGTCAAATCTAGCGTTACGGGGGGGGGGGGGTGGTTGTTTGCTTTGCAATAGGCAATAGCTGGACTCTTTTGAGTTTCTTCAAAAATCCCACAAATATCCGAAAGCAGCCCTTTCAAAACGTGTCACCCCGTTATAAGAGTAAAAGTCCAGGCCTTCACCAACCTGAGCGTCTGTCAGGAGCGGCTCAAAAGGGCGTCTGTTCTCCGCTTTAGGGGCGACCGATCCTCGTCCTCGTGCCAGCGTGGGACTCTTAACAGAGCCATGCACGATGGGCTTCCGCCAATTGGTGCAGACCCTACATGTCAGCCGTAAATAATAATAGTAATGGAAGCACAGGATGTAAATACGGACCACAACAATAGGTAAAGACCCAGGCAACGTAAAAGGATTACGGATTGGATACTCGGAACGTGGAACTAAAGGTCCCTCAATTTCTCGGACTTACTGAGGGTCAGCATGGTCGGCATTGTAGTACTGCAGGAGGTTTGCTGGAAAGAATCAATGGTACATACGTATAGGGATCGTTATACCATCTACCAGAGCTGCGGCAATACACGCGAGCTGAGTACAGCTTTCATCGTGAAGGGCGAATTGCAAAAGCGCGTGATTGGTTGGTGGCCAATTGACAACAGAATGTGCAATCTGAGAATCAAAGGCCGTTTCTTCAATGTCAGCATAATCAACGTGCACAGCTCTCACATAGGCTGACCTAGTGATGATGACGACAAGAACGCGTTTTACGCACAGCTTAAACGGGGATACAACAACTGCCTAAACCACGACGTCAAAATCGTCATCGGAGATCTCAATACTCAGGTCAGCCAGGAGGAGGAATTCAGACTGGTTATCAGTAAATTCCGTGCCCACCAGCTTTCGAACGAACCGCTTCAGACGCATTCCATATCGGTACACCTGAAGATCAAATCACAAATCGACCACGTTTTGGTTAATGGAAGACACTTCTCGGATATTGTCGACATCAGGACCTTTCGCGGCGCCAACATCGACTTTGACCATTATCTGGTGATGGTGCGCCAAAGACTTTCGGTTGTGAACAACATTCAATACCGGCGCCCGCCACGCTATGATCTGCAGCGGCTGAAGCTATCCGAAGTCTGAACTAATTACGCGTTTGAAATCATGAAGCCTTGAAACAGCGTTGCCGGAACAAGGTGAGCTAATTGAAGCCCCTTTGAGGACTACTGGAGTACCGTCAATGGTTTGTGGAAAGACATCGACGGAACGGTTCGCCGATGAGAAGAATGCAACGCGGGCGTTGATCTTGCAACAGGCAACTCGTCAAAATATGGAGCGATACAAACAGAAGCATAGACAGCAAACTCATCTCTTCCGGGATAAGAAGCGTCACCTGGACGAGTTCGAGTGCGAAGAAATGGAGCAGCTGTTTCGTTCTCAAGATACGCGTGAATTTCGCATCCCGTAAAGGCTTCGTCTCGCGGGCCGAAATGTGTCGGGATAAAGATGGAGTTATCTTGACAGATGAACGTGAGAAGATTGGAAGATGGAAGCAGCACTACGGGTAATACCTGAATGGCGCTGAGGAGGAATACAAAGACAGCAGGAGGAACGGCTTCATCGGTATGATGGACGAGGGTGACGTGCCAACTATAATAAGTGAACTTTAGGATGCTATCAAACAGCTTAAGAATACAACGCAGCTGGGAAGCTGGAAGCTTTAGAATACAAGGCAGCTGGTACCGGAGCGGAACTTATAAAAATGGGCCCGGATAAGTTAGCGACATTCTGTATCGACTGATAGTCAGGATCTTGGATACAGAACAGCTACCAGAGGAAGTTATATAAAAGAGTTACAAGTGAGAACTATCGAGCTTTTCTCATTGCGGCCTTCAAAGTGCTGTCCCAGATTATCTTCCGTAGTCTATCGCCTCTAGCAAGCATATATGTGGGAAGTTATCAAGCCAGTTTTGTGAACGGTCGATCGACAACTGACAATCCTCACTTTGCGGCAGATTCTCCAAAAGTGTCGCGAATATTAAGTCCCTACACACAACCTATTCATCGACTTCAAGGCCGCATACGGTACTAAAGGGTGCATTCGATAAAAATGGCACACACATATATATACTCATCAAAATTAAATTGATTATCGGATTTTCTTGAAATTTTCAGGGAATGAAGAACTACTAATGAGTTTTAATTTACAACATTTGTTTTATTCAATTTCGTCTCCCATCCCGAATGCCCGCACCTTCCTTTTCACTCCACCCATCAAATTTTGTACAACCGATTTTCCCAGTGTTTTTGTTGTTTTTACCCAAATTTTCTTCAATTTTAGTTCTGTTTTTATAGTTTTGGGATGTTTGCGAAGTTCCATTTTCATAATTGCCCAGAATTTTTCAATTGGACGAAGTTCCGGTGAATTTGGTGGGTTCATATCCTTTGGCACAAAATTGACTCCGTTGGCTCGGTACCACTCCAATACGTTTCGAGTGTAGTGGCAGGATGCTAGATCAGGCCAAAACAGAGTTGATCCTTTGTGCTTCTTATTGAATGGCAAGAGACGCTTCTTAAGGCACTCTTCCGTGTAAATCGTACCGTTTATTGTTCCGGAAGTGATGAAGGGAGCACTTATTTCATCACATCCGCAAATCGCCTGCCAGATTAGAAACTTCTTTGCAAATTTCGATAGTTTCTTCTTTCGAACATCCTCCGGAACATCGAACTTCGACTTGGCAACGAAATATTCTTCACTTGATATTGTTCTTTCCTTGTATTCTCCCATACGCGGGGTAACGATCTGTGATGATGTTGTTTTTGAGAAGGAAATAATTTCTCATCACCATGAGGCTCTAGGAGTAGACAGCATTTTTTTTTTTGCTAGAACAAAGTTGTGAAGAGAAAGTATTGATAGTTCCGTTAGCTCACGGCAGGCTGTGAAAATTGAATAGAAGTAGTTTGAAATTGAGCGGAGGGCATTTTTAGGTAGTATTCCGAAACAGGAAACACAGACTTTTGCCAAGCATCCCCATGCGGGGTAGGTCAAGGCGTGATCGAATACACCACCTTGACTGGCAAAAATCTGTGCACTTGATCGTGCTCATATACTACCGATAGTTTTTTTAATAGTTCTAACGAGCTGTCTACTTTTACTCCCAAATCCCCTACATGGGAGAGAAACTATTCCCGCTCATTTTGGGTTTATTTTTGGCATCCGTGTGGCTTCGTGTAAAGTTTACGGGCGCGGGTTTTCGCAGTGATGTTTTGTTTTTCATTCCAGTGTGGGGCTATTTGCACTTTGTAAACATGTAACCCAGCACGCTTCATGGTTTTCTGCACAAAACCGACTGACACCTTAGACTTTTTAGCGACATCTCGAATTGACATGTTTGGACGGTTCTTGAATTGTTGTACGACTTTCCTGGCCATTTTACTGTCCATTGGACCACTTTTACGACCACTCCCTTCCTTCCTTTGGACACTCAGACGCTCCTTGAAGGTTCTTATTACACGAGACACAGTTGTATTTGCAATTCCAAGCCTTTTAGCAATCCACCGATGGGACGCCCCTGGATTTAGATTGTGAGTGCACAAAATTTTCTCACGGACAATTTCTTGTTTCGACGACATGACTGGAACTACTGAATGTATAACTATGAAACTTGGTAGATGTAAATAATACACTATGGATAAGATCTACTCAAATTTCTTGGTTTTTTACTCATACGATTCGAAAGTTACAGAAGATTTTCTGTGTGCCATTTTTATTGACCCCTTTATTGTGGACATTGCCGGCAGATCGTTCCAGGTGGTAGCTGATCAGAACACCAAGCTGAAACGCAAAAGGTTGGATTGGAGGTGAAAGTGTCAAAGACTAAGTATCTGTTGGCTGGATGAACCGAGCGTAATAGAGCTCGCATAGGAAGAACTGTGACAATCGACGGATATGAGTTCGAGGTGGTGGATGAGTTTGTGCACCTCGGATCATTGGTTACGTCGGATAACAACTGCAGGAGAGAAATTCGGAGACGCATTATTACAGAAATGTGTGCCTCTTATGAACTCAACAAAACCTTGAGGTCTGTTAAACTTCACCCTCGTACAAAGTGTACCATGTGCAAAACGCTGATAATACCTGTAATTCTCTGCGGTCATAAGACGTGACCAATACTCAAAGAGGACCTGCAAGCTCTTGGATTTTTCGAACGACGCTGCCTAGGAACATCTTTGGCGGTGTCTGGTGGAGAAGGATGAACCACAAACTGGCGCAGCTCTATGGTGAACAAAGTATCCAGAAAATCTCTAAAGCTAGAAGGGTACAATGGGTGAGACATGTTGTAAGAATGTCGGACAACAACTCCGCCACAATGGTGTTTGCCTCGAATCCGACCGGTTCAAGACGCAGAGGAGGTTAAACCAAGTGGAGCAAGACCTTGGAAGTGTAGGACATTCTGAGGAACTGGTGACAAGCAGCCCTCAATCGAGTTTTATGGAGAAATATCGTGACGAGGGTGCAGTCCTTATCGGACGTTGGAACAGCATAAGTAAGTGTAGTAAATGCTTCACAACACCCTCTTCATCTCTCACGAAGAGGATCGCAGTAGCCAGCCGAATCTTGCACTCGAGGAAAACTAATGAGCTAATGCTCTCAGAAAATAAAGTTTTTAAGGCTGTCTTGATAACACCCTGAGATGAATTAGATTGGATGGTTCATTACATTAACGACAACTGCGACCTCTGTCTTCTTTATCTACTCACTTAGTACTAACGATTTTCACAAGTGTCGGAACCAACGTTTGGCGCCGAGGATATGACGGAACCTTAGTAACACACATGTTGCTTTTAAATTGAGGAAACATAAATCTGCCTTTGTTAGTCATAATCAAGTTGCTGCAACTAATGAGGATCGTAGTGTACTACTTGGGATGCAAGCAAGTCAAGTAAAATTAAGCATTCAAGTCCTCTGTTAGCTCAGTTGTTAAAGACACCGCAACAATGAAACATAAAGCTGGAAGTGGCTGGTGTTCGATACTCAGTATGGTTGAATTAAACGGATTTTTACGTTAAGGATAATTTCTCAACTCCCTGGGCACATTTGCTGCATAATCATATGGATACTAAAATACCTACTTTAAATACAGTTATCAGTAAGGAACTCTCATAAAAAATCAATTCTATATGATACGTTATTTATTTCGGACTAAACTCTAGTAATGTAAACAAACATTTCATGTAAAATTACATCTTTTGAAACCAAAATATCCTCACAATGAGTGTTGAATAAATTAATTTTGCCGTCTCTTTCAACTCATTCTCCTCTGGGCACTAACATTTACATGACTTTTTGGTAGTTTTTTTGGGTACTGACAGTGGAAGGATCTGAACAAGTTTATTCTGAAGCAGTTGACAACTCAAGTGGCAGCCAATTTTCTCATTTTCAATTTCATCGAATGAAAGCACATCTGGTAAATTCACTCACTCTCACGCTTTTCTTACGCAACAGAGGGTACCACACTAGCGGTTATTCATTTAAATTGGCGTGAATGAAATAAATAACTTTTCATGCATTGTCAGACCTGCTACCCCTGTCATGGGCCATCATCGACGTTTCTCACGGTAATGCATCATTTGCCTTTTTTTCCTTTGGACCAGCTCCAGTTGATATTGTTTCAGCGTGCAATTTTGTCCCGAAAAGTTCACATCCACCAGAGTTGGCAAAAAAATACGGTGCGTTAGACACCGGGGCATGAACAAATCTGCTTGCAAACGCTAACGAACGAGGTAGGTACCTTTAATTGCACCTTTCCATTTCAATGCCCTCTGCCACTGGTGCTTGTGCTTTGTGAGACAATTCTAAACTTTCGCTTTTTATTCGCAGAGCATAGGGCCACTGTACGGCAGGGTCACTGTGCCCCTTCGTTTGTGGTTGAGCGTTCGGAGCTGGTTGCTGGCTGGCGGGCAGTTAAACTACTCGTATAAGGTTAGTAAAAAATAAAATCCCCACAACATTAACTTCTTCTAAGCTTGATGCTTGGATGCGTAGAGAAAGATTCAATTTGAATGATATGCCACCTAATGGAGTGTAGAAAGACAACCATTATGTTGCGGTGGTTTTTTGTGTTTTTGTGTTGGATTCAGCACGGTATTTGTTGTGCATGACGGAGGATTGTGGTGTGTTCAAATTTTGTTTTCTTTTTTGACTGCGGTGTTCACGATTATACTTTTACTTTGTTGAAATGAAGCTTCCTCAGGAGTTATCGTATTTATGGTACAGAAGTTTTACTTCACACGCTTTTGAAAAGCAACATTTGTGTTCTAACTGGTAATTATCTATTCCATGAACTCATACAAAATCTAGCATTTCATGTATGTGCATCAGTAACGCAAAAAAAAAAAATATACGATTCTTTCAAACTATGCAAATCATAACGATCACGGACAAGCATGTAGCACACGGAAGAAATGCTGCAGAAGGTCTAGAGGAAGGCCATTTTTCAGACAGAAGGAAAATACAGAAGCTAGTGTTGCTGCCGAAGCCAGAAAAGCTTCCGGTGGATCCATCATCGAATAAGCCAATATGGCTGTTGGATACGCTCGGCAAAATCCTTTAGAGGATCATCCTCAACTTATGATCCTGGCCGACGAAATTTACTGAGAGCGAGCACGAGCTAACGAGGATGCAATTCTGTTTCCGGAAAGAGAAGTCTACGATGGATGCCATTCGGGCAGCGGTCGAGACAGCCGTAGCCTTGAAGTGCGGGCTGAAGTATCTGGGTGTGATAATCGACGACCGGCTGGATTTCAACAGCCACGTAGGTTATGCCTGTCGGAAGGCGGCGAAGACCAGCAATCCGGTATCTAGAATTATACCGTATAGCTACGCTACTGTCCGTATCTGCGTCCAAGCGGCGATACCGAGATTCGGATGTCCAGCCTGGGCCGCAGCGCTGGAAACCAAGTGAGACCGATTGAAAATGAACAGTAGTAAGTACCATCGTAGCGTGGGTCTTGCCCTGCATGCGGATCCACTTAAACGGTGAACACGAAATTATTGCGACACATTCAACAGGGCGTAACTTTTTTATCATTGGGTAAAAATCAACCAAATTTTGCACACTTTCTCATTGATGTGTATTGTTTACATGCTGTCAAACTCGAAGTCGTGTTTTTCGATTCAACGAAAATGGAGGTGAACCAACGCGAGTCGAGAGAACAAATTCTTTCCAAACACCTGGAATTTCCTGACCTGTCTCACCGACAGTTGGGAAAAATGTTGAACATTCACCATTCAACCGTCTCCAGAGTGTTGAAGCGGTTCCAGGAGCGGTTGACGTTGGACCACGGCAAAGGAGCTGGAAGAAAACCGGGACCGGAGAACAAAAAGACGGAGGGAAAGGTGAAGCGGATGATTAAAGCAAATCCCAACGTCTCAAGCCGTGATTTGGCTAAAAAGATCGGCATGTCGCAGAGCTACGTTCAGAATGCAAAGAAGAGAGCTGGACTACATACATACAAGGTACAGACCTTCCCAAACCGCGATGAGCGGCAACAATCGACGGCTAAAACTCGGGCACGGAAGCTCTACGAGAAGATGCTGACAAAATATGGCTGCTGTGTGATGGACGACGAAACGTATATAAAAGCCGATTTTAAGCAAATGCCGGGGTTGGAGTTTTCACCGGCAAGAGCAAGTTCTATGTGGACGACAAATTTAAGAAGAAGAAAATGTCGAAGTTCGCCTCCAAATATCTCATTTGGCAGGCCATCTGCTCTTGCGGACTGAGGAGTGAGCCTTTCGTGACAAAGGGCACAGTAAATGGCGAGATCTACAAACCTGAGTGCCTCGAGAAGCGCCTTTTGATGTTCTTGCAGCAGCACGCCGAAGCTCCGCTATTTTGGCCAGCTTTGGCATCATGCCACTATTCTAAAAGTGTCCTGAAGTGGTATGAGGCCAATTCTGTCCATTTTGTTCCAAAGGACATGAATCCGCCAAACTGTCCGGAGCTGCGCCCGGTGGAGCAGTACTGGGCAATGATGGAGCGGGAACTTCGGAAGAGCAAGAAGACAGTCAAGGACGAGAAGGACATGTTAAGAAAATTGAAAAAAACTGAGAAACTGGTACCGGATGACACTGTAAAGACTATGATGGTGGGCATCAAGCAAAAATGCGTTCAATTTTACACTCAAGGCTCCATCGATTAACTTTTCTTTTGATTTTTGAAGTAAATATATGTATAAAACTACCCTAAAATTTTGGTTTGATTCTAAACATTATAAGAAAATTGGCATCACATTTTCGGTGTCGCAATAATTTCGTGTTCGCCCTTTAACAGAAAAATCATGCTTTGTTACCGTTTTAAATTCAACATACTGCTGTATGAAGGGCCAAAGAGGGTTGGGCAGGCCCGTAAGCAGAGACACTTACGCGAAACCTGCATGAATAAGAGAATCTCCTTCCAGCAGTATGATCCAATAAACGCATTTCAAAATTTGCTTTCTGCGGGTTCTAGAGAGCAATAACATGTAACAGTTGGTGTCAGAAACTTCTAACATAATACAATCAGAAGCACTCTGTGTTTATAGTTACTATCAAATTGCTGGTCAATGCTGCTTGCTAAAATTATTAAAAATTGTAACTTCCACTGTCAAGGCTGTGAAAAATAATAATAAACCAACAAGTAAACCTCACCGAATTTTCTGTACTAAATACGAATGTTTGCCGCAGAATCAGTCGAAGCCTAATGTACAGGTACATTCCTCGATAGAACGTACATCAATCTTTCTCACTTCAAATCGCAATTGCACAAAAACTAGTCGCTGTATCTGAAATCCAATATAACCAAATGAAATCTTCTGCTCTTTCTTTTAGTTGCACTAAATTTCCGATACAAGCAGTAGTCTCTATGAAATTAAGATTTGAAGTGAGAAAGTTGATGTACGTACCAACAAGGTATACCTATATTAAAGGCACTATATACATCCAAATTTTGAGGAAACATTTAGAAGTTATTAAAGGATGATTGGACATACAAAATGACATAAATTATCTGTAAAGTAAAATAGCTACAACAAAATTATAACAACAGTAATGATTAAGCAATGCCTGGCATGGGTCAGGGTAGCTCATATTTGGTACAAAGGCTATTTGTGTAGCAAAAAATTAAAAATTCATCCAGTAATAAGTGCAAAAGTGTAACTCAGATTACGTTGCAGCTTCTTGTAGTCAGGGCACCATACACATCCTAATCCTAAGAGGAAGAAAAAAGGATTGGAAAGATCGTTGAACATACAAACCCAATAATTAAAAGTCTATATAATCTTTAATTTAATAAATAGAATTGAAAACTATTTTACAAAATATGGGAGTTCCATGGACAATCTGAAATTGAATGACATATAAGGAAAAGTTTATCTAAATTTTCGATGCCTTGTTCCGTTCCCTTGCATCGCAACCATTTATAGTGAATCTCATGTGTTCTAGTTAAATAATAATATGAGCATGATAGTTCACAATGATAGACTTTAAATCGGTAACTAAACTGATCACCATCTCATCGAAATACTTCAGCTAGATATTAAAAATGATATTAGAGTTAAACCCGAACTCAGCAATAATCAATAATCAGCAACAACATGCTTTCCATACAGCGTATGTGAGATGGGCTTAAACTTATAAATACGCTCAAATGCGAAGCTTGAGATACACCCAAAAAAGAATGGGTTAAAACATCACGCTACATCACAACCAACTTATACCACTTATCTTTGTCTGCCGGTTTTGTCCCGCAACATCGTGAGATAGGTGTGATCCACCCTATTATGCAATCACTCGCGCCACCGAACAATAGCCAATCGAAACAATAGCTAATTGCTATACCCGATATCACAATAGTGCGTAGCAATGTATCGACACAACCGTTCACAGCCGTTTTTCAAAGCAAAACTGAATGTTATTAGAAATATATCAGAAATAAATATCAGAGGAGTTTGAAAACTGGTGAAAGCAGAGTCGATGAACAAATAGCAACGAGAATGGGACACGGAGGAGAATGGTCGATGTACACACCTGGGGTGGTATTATGTAACTCGATTCGACTTGCACATAAAGAAACGGGTTTTGGTAGGATCAGAAGTCGGCTCTCTCTCTCTCTCAAAGGTCTATCCTGACAACACTCTTACACAGTGCACGATGACCAAGTGCAGGCCTCTGTTTAAGATAGTCCTAGAAGCGTTTGTAATACGTGAAAGCG
>JASCZW010020032.1:0-12892 GCA_034211315.2 Aedes japonicus | reverse complement strand
AACAAATTAAAAAAGGTATTTTTGTTGTCAGATGCTAATTAATTCATGCCAATGCTAAGGGACTACGCTACCAATTTTTTTTAATTTATGAAGTCTTCTGCATGTCTTTATTGTTGTAAGGGCCTAAAGTCCTTAAGTTCTGAGATTTTCTGAGAAAGGTGCTTCATGTTCCAGGTACCTCGTAAAAAAACACATCACGGTTTTAATAACTTCAGTTTCTTAAAACAAACGATGAGACATGCCAATGCCGATATTTCTTCTCATATCTTGAAGTTATTTCACATAGATTAAGAGAAACAAAAAGGTCTTAGGTACTTAAAATTTAGTGTTATCTACATTAATTTTTTCCTTGATGTTGAGTTTTTTCAATAACTGAAATAAATACGTCGGTTTCAGAAATTGGGTTGCTTAATTAAATAAACAAATATCGGTTTATATATCCCGTTATAAAGATTTATTTGTGAGCACAAAATCATGTTTAGCAATCACATAGACGGTTCATCACAATTTTCAAATAAAATAAAATAAGTTTATTTAGTGACACTAAAAAGATTAAGTGACGAGTTAACTCCCATACAAAGTCCCATAGAGAGGTGTATGAATTCTGTTTTTTCAAATGCAACTACACCGTACATAATGGTTTTTTACACGGTTTTTTACACGGGGTTGTTTTCGGTGATAACTCCAGAACGAAACAACTTATCGACCTAATTCAAATCATAGTTTACGTTTTAGGCCAAAAGTAATCATATGGCAGTTTTTCAAAAAATTCACAATTTTTGGTGTAAATACTCAAAAATTTTCAAAACTGTGTTTTGACCATTGCATGGAAAGGTAACGCAAACAAATACAATCAAAGCAATATAAAATGAATAAGCATGTGAATTTATCAACTCTATTTAGTCTTTTTTACACGGTTCCATACTAAAAATGGAACGTATCCCTCGTGCAAAAAAAACCTTAGTGTATTCTGTGCTTAATTCATAACATTTTGGAAATACTCAAGCTTTTTAAAAAAAGTCTACGTAGACTTTGTAAATACCCTTCCCCATCGTAGACAAACGTAGACTTTTTCAAAACCCCTCCCCCTTAATTGTCTACGTGGTTCATGAACAGCCTATTAGATGCATGTTGAGAATTTCGTTCAAATAAAAAATCGATTGAATTGCCACACATTATCAGGCCATTCTGACTGGTAATGCTCATTATTGACTTCACACCGCAAGTTGTGACTATTACAAACGTGCAGGCTATACGTGTTATATCAACTTGCTTGTTATTTTCAACCGTGGAATCAGCTGTCAAAGTGGTTGAAAAAACAGGGGTTTGTTAATTTAAAAGCGGTATTAAAGTCTGATTATAGACTTCTCCAAAAGCTTAACTGTGAGGTGATGGGGTGTGATATATATGGTATGAAAAAATTGACTTACGGAAACTTCCAATTTCGTATTCCCACCATGAAAAGCCGGAGAAGTCTTTTTAGAACAAATCATTAATAATATCTTGTTATTTATATTTACATATTCGTTCTACAAGGAACATACCTCTCATGTAAGTACCTTGCTACTTTATACAGGCAAGTCTTAAAATGTTGCCTAAGCTTCGAGCAGATTAAATTATTTTCCGTGTAAAATGTGTGACCTCAACCGCAAGATGTCGCGACTAAGAGCTCTAGAAATTCATCATTATTTGTCGTTCAAGATATTCTTCCGTTCCGTGATGCTTGGGAATTTGAGGATTAGAGAAATTCATTGCAATCTTTCAGTGACCCCTGAGATAATCAGGAACTCAACATTTACGTAAGGCTTGCTTCATTTAGAATTGGAACAAACTTTTGCTCATATTGTGGCGCTCCTGGTGGACGGATTTGGAAGTTCTTGGCGCCCACGTGTCGGGAATTGTCAGTTTCACGTATGTATTTTTGACATTCCGCAAATCGACTGTACTTTGTAAACAATCAACATGGAAGCCGAAAGAAGGGAAAAAATTGTGCAGTTATTTGGAAAATCCATTGTGGTCTGCATCTAGGCTAGCTAAACAGCTAAAATTGCCCAGAAATACCGTCTGGCGCGTTATCAAACGGTATAAGGAAACATTGACAACGATTCGAAAGCCTTAAGCTAATCATCGGAGTGGAAATGTCGACCGGAAACTGCGTGGTAAGATTTTGAAGACGATTAAGAGGAATTCCAATCTGTCGGACCGTGATTTGGCCATTTGGACCATAAAACAGAATAGTGTGAATCCTAGACGGTTTGAGCTGTTTAGTGGAATACTTGTTACTATAAATTAGAAGAAAAATTAGTAATCTCCATTTAATTCCAACTACCTTTGCTTATCTTCGACAGATACGCGTATTTTGTCTACAATGTGCAGACTTCTTCAGTGTCTCGTACTAATAACTCGACTGAGTTATTAGTACGAGACACTGAAAAAGTCTGCATACAGACGAATACGCGTATCTGTCGAAGATAAGCAAAGGTAGTTGGAAGTAAATGAATTATAATTTTCTTCTAATTTATAGAATAGTATGGCCAAAATCCGTGCTCGGAAGCTATACGACCAGGTGCTGACCAAGTTCGACGAGTGTCTTCTGATGGACGATGAAACCTATGTCAAGGCTGACTTCGGGCAAATCCCAGGTCGAAAATTTGCACAGCAGCAGCTCGGGAGGATGTTCCAGCCAAGTTTAAATTGGTTTTTGCCGACAAATTTGCACGAAAATTCATGATTTGGCAGGGCATTTGCAGCTGTGGCAAAAAAACGAATGTTTTCGTTACAAATAAGACAATGACGTCGGAACTATACCAAAAAGAGTGTCTCCAAAAACGAATTTTGCCGTTCATTCGATCCCACGACCATCCCGTAATGTTTTGGCCAGATTTGGCAAGCTGTCATTACAGCAAAGTCGTTCAAGATGGTATGCAGAAAGGGGTCCAGGTTGTTCCGAAAAACCTTAACCCACCCAACTGCCCCCAGTTCCGCCCTGTTGAGAAATACTGGGCAATCGCGAAGAAGGAGACTCAAGGCAAAGGAAAGGTTGTCAAAGACATCAATCAGATGAAGATCTGGTGGAATAAGATATGCTAAAACGATGGACGAAGAAGGTGTGCGCCGCCTGAATGAGCCGTGTTACAGGAAAAATTCGAAATTCTTTCTGAAACCGTGACGAATAATTTAATCCGTATTTTTCTTACAAGTATGAAGAAAACGCTACATTTGTTTAAAAAAAGATCGAATTCAATAATACGTACAACTCACAAAGTTCAACTCAGTGGACGCGATGGTTCTACGCCCCAACAAAAAACTGAAATACAAGCAATTGTTTGTGTTCCAATTCTATCTGAAGCAAGCTTTATGTGTGACCTCAACCGCAAGATGTCGCGACTAAGAGCGCTCAAAATTCATCATGATTTGTCGTTCAAGATATACTTCCGCTCCGTAAAGTAGAGGATTCGCCAGAAACAAATTCGTTACAATCTTTCAGTGACCCCTGATATAATAAGGAACTCAACATTTACGTAGAAGCTATCCTTTCTGGACCGAATCGCTTTGATGAGGGCGTTATTTTAGTTGAGTACATTTTTTCAGTCATAAGAACTCAAACAAGAACTCGTTTTTTTTCACACAAAACCTACAAATGAGACTTAGACCCTGAGGATCACATCCGGCCAAATGCACTTCAATTCCAATCCACCTCCTGGGCCAGGCAGCAACACTATGTCAACAAATTTCTCCCATCCATCGGCATCCGAGGCCGCAAATCGTATTTAAACCACCGGCTCTGCTTTTGTGGCATCTTTAATTGATTTTCCCACCCAGTCCTAGTCGCCTCAGAGCATGACGTCGCCGTCGCTTTGGTATTTATGCAACTCATTCGCAGTGCACACCGAACATCGGTTGAAAGGAAAAAATGCATCTCCCATACATCGTCTCGGCTGCATGGCAGTGGGGTGGATGGCTTATATAAACAAGCAAACAAGCTCTAGTACTAAATACAAAGTTGGAGGAGATGTTTTTGCGGTAAGTTGTTTTGCTACTATCTATTAGGATAAAAGGTATGCACTCGGTGGTCGCTGGTGGGTGACGCTGAAATGAGGCAGTTTCAGCAGTAGCAATCAACGGACAGCAAGGCGAGGACGAAGAAGACGAACAGATGAATAAACATCAACAAACAAGAGTGGATTCTTTTATGCTGATGAAATGCCGGAGGCATTGCCAAGAGGCGAGTAAATTGTCTCGGCTTACGTATGTGCCTGCCTACTATTTTTATTTTTTTATTTCTGAGATAAATAAACAACCAGTTGACAAACAGCAAATGGTTCGTTGAATCGTTCCTTGACTGAATTGAGAGGGAAAAATTCATTTGAAAAGGATTAACACTTAGGTGTTTCTGTTTTTGAAAGAGGTTGAATTTATAAACTGAAATGGCAATATTTGCTTTGAATGAAAGGAGGCAACAAAGTAGCATACCAACCAATGAATCGTTGAAATTAAATTCTAGTTGGTATGGTTTGTTTCGGACTATAAGTTTTGTTCATCAGCAAAGCTCTTAATCTATGTATTTACTTTGAGAAAAAAATAATCAGTTGTATTGAAGGTTGCTAACACAAATAATCAAACCGGGGGAAAATGGTTCTGTGTTGAAAAATGTTCTCATTTCATCACAGTGATTCGCACATTTAAAACTGTCAAACCCATCTCAGTGTCTTCGAGTCCCCCAGTGTATTGTTTGGACATGGTACTTTTACATTTCCATCCAGTTGCTTTCATCATGATCGAGAAAAAAAAAAGTTCAATCATCTCAAGATAACAGTGACGAATCACGATTCCTGATCCACCATCATTAATTATTCATACCAAAGCACTCTGACACTTTCTCTATCCAGCAATCCAATCTTCCCGGGCATAGGTAGTTAAATGAAAATTCCGAATAATACGCGCCTTTCCCACTGACAAATGATCACCATCGGAGCATCTTAGCACAAAGTCCTCGATTAGCGCCGCTCCTCTCGAACGAGATGGATTTCCTCGGAAAGGCATTTCAACCCTTCTTAATAAGTGACATAATTAATGACACGGTATTTTCTTGCATGCGGTCCTTCTGAAATGAAGTGGTCACAATTATCTCCACTGTCGTTCGGCTTATTATCCCCTCATCATTCTCAGCCCGAGCACCCATCATCATCGCCATCATCATCACCATCATCATTATAATCATAATCTTCCACGTCATCATCAGCATCACCGCCGGTTCCATTCCGGAGAGTATTCGTCGTTCATCATCGTCACCGGGCGGCTCTCATCTTCACCTAATCGACCCGATTCCCGGTATCGCCAAACGCGTTCATTGCCATCGGAGCGCAATCGGACCCACGGACTGGGATGATGGCCAGAGAAATATGACAATTAATTTATAATTATTGAAATCGGATCAGCACTCGGAGCGGAACGAGATTAGCTGATTTGATGAAGCTCCCAGTGCTAATGTGCCTAGTCGTTAAGGATTTATAATTTAAAGCAACGAATGAACTGTTTCAGCACGGAAATGCACGGAGGGTTTGGGATTTAAAGCCTGTCCAATTTCGGACACCAACATATTAGCAGCAAAACAAAATTAACACATAATTCAACGAAACCGATTGTTTCTTTCACAATAGAGTTATATCTGCATTGAAACGTTAGAAGTTATCCTTCTTTCTGCAAACATTCTCGGACTTCCTGTGGTACACCGCCATCTGGTTCGTCAGTATCCACCTCCACCGTGACGATTCTCCATCTTCTCTTGAAATCATGCTTTCTTCTTAGTTTCTAAAAGTTTCCGCCTAACTAGAGCCCAGTACTTCTCTATTGGGCGAAGTTCTGGACAATTTGATGGATTGGCTGTTATTGAAACAGGTTTGACCTCTTGTACCTCATACCATTCCAGGACGGATTTGGCATAGTGGCAAGAGGCCAAATCAGGCCAAAACAGAGCTGGAGAGTCATGACTTCTGATAGACACTTTTGCAGATATGCTTTCTCGTACACATCCTTATTGACATATGGCCTGCCATATCAAATACTTCTTCGGGAATTTGAACACCTTCTTTGTTCGGAAACGCTGGGCAACAGCATCCCTTTGTATTGCGGTATAAAAAAACAGACCCGGAAGCGGTTTAAAGTCTCCGAGTGCGTATATTTCATCATCCATTATGATACAAGGTAATATTTGCTAAAAATTGGTGTAAAACTCCTTAGCGCGACTTTTTGCGGTGAAATGTTGCTTGTCATCACGGTTGGGCACTTCTACCACTTTGTACACCCTCAGTCTTTGCCTCTACTTCACTTTTTGTACGTATGATTTTGACTTCCCAACTTTGCGAGCCACATTTCGCAAAGAAAGATTGGGATGTTTCTCAATAACTGCTACCACATTTTTGTCCATTTGTTGGGAGCGTACTGTTCGATTTGTTCCAAATTCAACCTTCCGATCCACAGTCAAGCATGATGATCAATGGATTGGTGCCTCACATTTTCGTTCCGCCGATTCCTCCGGTTGACGGCGATTGGGGCCAGTTTGTACCGGTTCTTGATTTCCGATAAGATTTGTACCGGATCGAGGTTTGGCAGGCCTCTGATGATGGCCTTGAAAGGCTTTTCCCCGGGGATGTCATGTGTGGAAAATTCCGAACTGGAATCCTTCAGATGCTTCACCACCTGGTCGTAGTCCTTTTTCGACCGAAGCATCACCTTTGTCCCAATACGGGACAGCTTGTACTCGGCTGCAATGCCGGCCGCTTGGAAATGGGCCATCATGTCGCCGAGAGCGATATTTTTCACCACCACCGGTGGTAGCTTAACTGCTGCTGCAGGAACATCAGCATTTAAATTTTCAATGGAGCTGCCGAAATCACCGACGTCGCTGGTGTTCATAGCTGTGCGGCTACCACGAGGGCCACGCTTCGAGGGGTACAGCCACTGGAACCATCGAATTGGTTCTGCTTCTTCTTCTTTCTAATCTTGTTACCCTGGGCCAAGGCAACGGTATCGGTCCTGCCTTCGAGTAGCGAAAAAGGGTTGCTGCTGTCAGCCGGCCGCTTGCCGCTGGGTTTCGGTCCACCTCCACCACTTGGGCCAGGTTTGCCCATACCAACACGCGAAAACGCGAGAAATCGCGAAGTTAATGAAACACTGAAAAACTGAAAAATTACCGAAAGAGAAACAACACGTCCGAACTTGTCGCTAGAACGACACTGAATGTCTCCAGGCATTATAGTAGTAAAATTTGTATTTTATTTATCCATTCTTTGTCTTATATACTAGGTTTACAAATTAAGTGTTTAGCCCATTGGGCTCTTCAGCTTTGTTATGTCTCCAGGCATGAGTTTTGGATTTGCTTTATACCCACTTGCAGAGACCAAATAAAGCAAGGAGTGGAGCTACGGTGTGCACAGTAGGCTGGGTCAAAATTCAAATTCTAGTTCCCTAATAATTTTTGGAAGCCTTTTGAGTCCCATAATAACTGTGCAAAATTTCAGCTCGATCGGTGAAACTATATTTTTGCTCTCGAGGTTTTAATTTTACATAGGATTTTATATGGGAAAACTTACTTTTACATTGAATAATCTGGCGAGGTGACCCGTTGCCATCTAAAAATAAGTGAACCAAATTTTCTTCTTGGAAATTTTTCAAAGAAACTTTTTTTTGAAGACTGCAAAGCGATCCAACGATTTTGGAAAAAGTTATTGAGCTAAAACTGATTACAATCCAAACGAACGGCTCATTGAACTGTTTTTCCTAACAACACTGCCACCTGCAGCATGGCCTGTAGCCTGCTGCTGTTGGCGCGAAGCAACCACGTTGTTGTGGGGCGTTCACTCGGCATGGAGGAAAGCCGTTATCATGCACATAGAACAGTTTGACAGTTGACTCCGTTTGAACGAAGTTATACAAAGCTTCCGTTGCGAGTTCGAATTATAATCTGTTGCTTGAAGATAATTATTTGAAGCATTATGCCATCCCAGAGTGCATCGAAGAAGTGGCTCAAATGGTTGTAAAGTTAAAATGAAAGTTAAAATAGGTTTGAAGTTAAATGAAGTATTGAAGTCTTAGTAGACGCACATTGACTAAAATAAGATTTTTTGCAAATCCAGATGTACCAGTTTTGTAAATTGTACCAATATTTTGAATGCTAAAATTTAGAATAAATTGTCTGAAAAAGATATTTATTCGTTTTTCCGAGCATCTTATTTTGGAGAGCTTCAGGTTCAGCCTATATTTCTTTTTTAGGAGGTCTTACTCTACTCTGATGTTATTCGTTGAAATGTTTAATTGTTGGGATACATTTTGTGCAAAAACATGTAAAAAATTGACCCCGTTAAAAATAATAGGTCCACTATACCGGAAGCGTGTGCACAGTATCATCCAAACCAAAGATACTATGCGCATGACATCGGCTTTCCTTCATGCTGAGTAAACGCCTCACAACAACGTGGTTACTTCGCGCCAACAGCAGCAGGCTACATGCCATGCTGCAGGTGGCAGTGTTGTTAGGAAAAACAGTTCAATGAGCCGTTCGTTTGGATTGTAATCAGTTTTAGCCTAATAACTTTTTCTACAATCGTCAGTTATTACTACAGTTATTATGGGACGAGTTCGATGATTCTCGGTCGAAGAAAGTTACCAAAATCGCCCGGAATGGACCGGAACAGTGACAAACTCAACCTACAGATGACGAAAGTATAGTACCGAATCTTAACAATAGACCTCATCGCTGCTTTAGCTGCCTACGAAACGAACCTCCGATGCCCCTCACCGTTGCTCCAATCATCCCAGAACGCACTGCCTGTCGCATTATGGGAGACCCCAAACCACTCGACCCAGTCGCGCCAGCTGTTTCCTGCCACCAAAGCCGTTCCATCTCCTGCCATCAGAGTCGTTCTGGCCCTGTGGTCAAGTTCGGTGGAAGGGTTTCCCAAACTCCTCCCTCAGGCAAGTATGCATCGATTTGTAACAATTCTCTGCCTGATGAGTTTTCGTGTTCCAGTGCTTCTTCTATCGTGCCTATTTGGGATAGTTTCGGATGCGACCACCAACTGTCATCTTGCTCTACACCGGAACGCACACTTGCCAGAAGTCCAAAGGAAGTCCCTATCCCTCTCATTGCAGTCGAGCCCATCCCGCCAGCGAACAACAGCCGTTCCGGCCCTGTGTTTGAGTTGGGAGACGGGATCTTCCGAACCTCTACCGCAGGCAAGTACGCTGCTTTTCCGAACGATTCGTTTCGTGATGCTTCTTTGGCTTTCAGTGCTTCGAACCAAACATCATGTTCGCGCAATTTCACTTATCAACCGAGCTCACCGTCATTGGACCCGGAACGCCGGACGCCTAGCTCAGTCGAGCCGTCGCAATTCAGACGTTCCAGTGCTAGCGATACGGTCTTTGATGCTGCCAATCATAGCTCGAGTGCACCCCAACTAGATAAACAAATGGACAGTAATGATGTAGTCAATCGCTACGAGATACCAAGATCAGACTGTCAGCCGCTCCGGACACCAGGACGCGCCGTAGGAAGCCCTTTGGAAGCCCTTGAGCCCTTTGACCCAGTCCTGCCACACGCTGCCGTCGTTCTACCATAGTCGTCCTGGTCCTGTGGTCGAATGTGGTGAAAGGGTCTTCCAGCAACCTCTACCCGGCGAGTATTCCTTTATTTCATCGAATGTCCAGAGTCTGATCGAAACCACTCATTCTAGCAACTACCATCAGCTTCTGCTCTGCAGCCGATCAATCAGGCGCTCATCCATCTGAGATAACGAGACAAACCGTTACGCAGGGAGCTGCAGCTCCCATGACTGCCACCCGAGGACCAAGACAAGCTGCTACTTCGAGTGTCCTGGTGTACTACCAAAATGTTGGTGGGATAAATAGTTCTCTAGCCGAGTATCAATTGGCCCTTAGTGATGGTTGCTGTGACATTTACGCTCTCACCGAGACCTGGCTTAACGGAAACACTACGACGAATCAACTCTTTGACGATTCCTACACAGTTTATCGACAAGATCGGTCACCTTCTAACAGCAACAAGAGTATCGGTGGCGGTGTTCTGCTAGCTGTTCATTCGAGATTCAAATCCCGTTCGGTCGATCCTCCCAATAGCTCATCGGCAGAGCAAATATGGGCTGCATTGGCTACTGACGATGCATCGCTCTACGTTTGCGTGATTTACTTTCCTCCCGACCGAGTAAATGACGCGATTCTTATCGAAAAGCATCTTGACTCGCTGAACTGGGTCATTTCGCAGTTGAATCCGAGGGACAAAGTGATCATTCTCGGCGATTTCAACCTGGGTACGATTTACTGGCAGCAAAATTCTCTTGGGCACTACTTTCCTATCGTTTCTCGATCTACGATTGGCATGACATCACGAGAACTGCTTGATGCGTATAGTACCGCTCAGCTCAGGCAACTGACTGGCGTTCAAAACGAGAATAATCGCATGCTTGATCTGTGCTTTGTTAGTGACGATCTGTGTAAGGATTGCACAGTTATTGAAGCACCAGCACCGCTAGTTAAAATCTGTCGGCATCATCCACCTTTAGTTATGAAATTTGCAGTAAATCCATTGTGTTGCTTCCGTGATTCCTCTGAAAGTGTTTTTTATGATTTCAGTAAGGCTGATTTCAGCGGAATGAACGATTTCTTAGGACTTGTTGACTGGGATGAGATCCTCGATGCTTCTGACGTCAACCTCGCTGCATCGACAATGTCTGGTGTACTGCTATATGCCATCGATCAGTTTGTTCCAGTGAGGATGAAACATCAATCACCTAAACCAGCTTGGTCGAATTCCGCTCTCAAGCGCCTAAAAAGAGTGAAGCAGGCAGCTCTTAGACGACACAGCAAATATCGCACCGATTCTACAAAATCGTGTTACGTGAAAGCGAACGCTGAGTACAAGCAATTAAACGATCATCTTTATAACGCTTATCAAGACCGTCTACAAAACAACTTTAAGTCCAACCCGAAAAATTTTTGGCGTCACGTCAATGATCAGCGAAAGGAAGTCGGTTTACCCTCCACGATGACGGATGGTGTGCTTGAAGCTGATTGCGTCGCCGGTATTGCCGATATTTTCCGTTCCCAATTCAGCAACGTTTTCTCCGACGAGCTGCTCGACCCGCAGGATATCGCGCTCGCCACCAGTAATGTGCCCCGTCTTCCTGCCTCCGGAATGCATTACGCCATCACCAATGACATGGTTATTGCAGCTGGCAAGGAATTGAAGTCCTCAACGGGATGTGGTCCGGACGGTATTCCATCGCTTGTACTGAAACGGTGCGTGGAAATGCTTGCGTCTCCGTTAGTAAAGGTGTTCAATCTTTCTTTGTCCACTGGCATATTTCCGAACTGTTGGAAACAGTCATATGTTTTCCCAGTGTTTAAGAAAGGTTGCAAGAGACTGGTCTCAAATTACCGGGGCATAGCTGCATTAAGTGCAGTATCCAAATTGTTTGAGATAATAATTTTTCGGAAGCTAGTGCAGAGCTACGCGCACTATATTTCACCGGATCAGCATGGATTTATTCCCAAACGTTCGACATCCACTAATTTGACGTGCTTCACCTCTTTCTTGGTCAAGCAGCTTGAAAACGGTAATCAAGTAGATGCTATTTACACGGATCTTTCCGCTGCGTTCGATAAAATGAACCACCAGATAGCAATAGCCAAGTTTGATAAATTAGGAATGAGCAACAACTTGCTTATCTGGCTGCGATCCTACCTGACCAATCGTAGTATGTCCGTCAGAATCGGTGATCACGTTTCGTCACCATTTCCAGTTTTGTCCGGCGTGCCCCAAGGCAGCCACCTTGAGCCGTTTTTGTTCCTGCTTTACATGAACGATGTCAATCTCATCCTCAAATGCCTAAAACTTTCATACGCTGATGATTATAAGCTGTTCTACGCGATAAAGCATCCACTAGACGCCGTTTTTCTGCAACAACAGCTGGGTTCGTTCGCTGAATGGTGTCGCATCAACCGGATGACATTGAATGTGTCCAAGTGCTCGGTGATTTCATTTGGCCGTAAACGTGAACTCTACCAATTCAGTTATGCTTTGGCAGGGCTTGAGCTGCAGCGCGAAACGACGGTTAAGGACTTGGGGATTTTCATCGATTCCAAAGTGACTTTCAAAGACCACGTAGCATACGTCGTGTCTAAGGCGTCATCACAGTTAGGGTTCCTGTTCCGTTTTGCCAAAAAATTTAAGGATGTTTACTGCTTGAAATCGCTTTACTGCGCAATCGTCCGCCCTATTCTGGAATATTGTTCTGTTGTCTGGTCTCCCTATTACCAGAATGGAATCCAGCGTGTTGAGGCCATCCAGCGGAAATTCATTCGATTTGCCCTACGTAATCTCAGGTGGAGAGACCCGTTCAATCTACCCAGCTATAGCAGTCGGTGCCAGCTCATCTACTTGATGGAAGGCGTAACGTGGCAAAAGCCTGTTTTATTGGCGATCTCCTGCAAGGCAACATTGATTGTTCTTCACTGCTCAGCATGTTAGACATCAACATACGCCGCCGTAATCTACGGGCACATTCGTTCCTGAGCCTTCCAGCGGCAAGAACCAACTATGGACTTTATGAGCCAATGCGCAGCATGAGTCGTCTTTTTAATAGTTGTTACCTAGTATTTGATTTTAATGTACGTAGAGAAACAAATAAGTGTAGTTTTAGACGTATTTTTTGTCAGTTTGTTTAATTTTGTGATTTTAGTTTTAAGATGCCGGTCATTGGGGCAAATATTTTACCTGTTGACTTTAATAAACAATGAGACCCAAAAGGCTTCCAAAAATAATTGGAGAGCGAATATTATTTTCTTTCATATGTCCGTGTCCCAGGCTAGTGCA